>JAYMTH010003705.1:0-10597 GCA_036897465.1 Pelargonium australe | reverse complement strand
TTTTTTGAAATTCCGAAAATACCCTTCACTCTATTACCCTTCTTCTTCATCAAGATCATGTTCATCATGTTCGCCGGAAAATTCATAGTTTCGCCGGAAAATTTTCTCTCTCCTCTCTCTCACCCATCCGCCGTCCTTTCTATTCTCGTTTCTCATGAAAATTTAATATTTTAAAATCAAATAAAATACAACACAAAGCACAGCAAACCAAATCCCCAAACCCTAAATCAAAATTCTTTTGAACCAGAGATATTAGATTCTCCTTCTCCTCTTTCTTGTCTCTGTAATTCAGTTTCGGTTTCGGTTTCAATTTTGAATTTTTTTGTTGTTGTGTGGACTGTAGTTTGTGGAACATGTATCATCCCAAGAAATTCTCCACGGCGAGCTTGGTGCCGCACAGGGGTCAAGGGCCTGACCAGCTCGGCCATGCTGCGCTTTTGGGTGGATCTGCCGCGCCTAAGAACTCGCCGCCGCCTCCTCCTCCCCCTCCTTCCGCCGGCGGCAGTGGCGGAGGAGCTGGGAAGCAGCGCTTGCGCTGGACTTCCGATCTTCACGACCGATTCGTCGACGCCATTACCCAACTGGGTGGACCAGATAGTGGGTATTTTCTTTCAGTGATGTCATTATGCTGTTCTGTTCCTTTAGTTTTGATATGGTGGGTGCAAAATTGGCTAGTTTGTAGTGCTAGACATTGTTGTGTTGTGGTTTATTTCATTGTTTTTGTGAATTGATGAGAATGATTGAGAATTGGCAACCTTGTTTGATGAATTTTAAGGATTCATGTTGCGGATAACTTCTGCTTATCCATGTAAATGGAACTCTACCCGTAGATTTTAGTCAAACAGTTAAATGAAGGCTTAGATGATCATTTCTTTTACACTACTAATACTACCTGTATGTGGTTTGAGTTTGTTCTTTCCCATTCCAAATTCATTTATTCTTATTTATTTGGATTCATGAATGGCTGAATATACTACACTCGTTATCCTAACTAGGATGGCTTATTTGCTGTTGTTCAAGTTCTCATAAATGTTCCCATAATTTTTTAACTTTGCTTGGCATTATTATCGTTTGAGTGAGAAACTGAAACTTTACTTCTCATCCATTTACTTCCAGAAGCCCTGGTTCCTGTGTGTTTGCGTGTGTATCATGACTGCGGTGACAATGAGCCCTCTTCTTTACCCATTTTCTATATGACCATGCACCTACTCTTCTTCTATACTTTTGAGTACATTACAATACTTCAAAAAATTTATCCCAAATAAAATTTCAACTGATGTGAACTAGAGTTCCACAACATCCTGAACTGTCAAATATCTAATACAAGTGAGGGTTAAAACGAACTCCATATCAGATATTAGGATTTAGGACACAGGACACTACATCTAGTGATATTAACACCGTGGTAATGGAGGCACAGGTTACTGTATGATTGTAACAGTGTATCTATGTGATAAATGCAAAAAATGATTCATCTTTTGGTCATATCCCTAATAATTTGTGAACAAATTTCACGCAAGATTTTCATGTTGGTATTGCTCGAGTACTTCATAGTTTATACAAAAATTAGAAATTTTTGATGCCATTTTTTTTCCTCTAGTTGCCTTGTTGCAATTGTGACATGCAAATGCATTTTGATTCCTCACTTAGGTGATGCTGATGTTCTAGAGTTTCCTCCCTATGAAAGAGATTTGGAGTTGTAGCTACAAATTTTGAAAGCTTATTTGATAGAGGACACCAAAATATGTTTTAAAGTTCCAATTGGTTTTATCCTTTCTTTTTCCTGATCAATATATTTGAGGATTACATGGTAAGCTCAAATGGAACACTTTTTTCTGCCCATTATGCACCTGTAAAAGGTTTACTGAGTTCTCAGATCAGCTCAGGATTTTAATGCAATTGTATCAATACCATGTAGTAAGCGACCCTCTAGAATCTTAAAAAAAGTTATTTTTTTGTCTTATTCTGTATGAAGCATAATTGAATTTGAAGGTCAAAAGTAGGGTTCTCTGCAGTCTATTGTTTTTATTTATTTACATTTTTATTAGATTGTGGCACAATTGAATTTTAAGACTATTTTTCGTATGATGGAAATCTGCAGAAGGTAGTTTATGGCAGTGTATCCCGTTGACATCATTGGCAATTTTCTGTTTCAGGAGCAACACCAAAGGGTGTTCTGAGAGTGATGGGAGTACCTGGACTTACTATATATCATGTAAAAAGCCATTTACAGGTGCAGTCATCTGATTGGTATATTTATATTTCTGTAATGTAGCTAGGTATTTAGTTTTTGATGTTGATATTGACATCTTTCAACTCAAGTGTGACATGGCTACATTGACCTCTTATATAGAAGTATCGCCTTGCAAAGTACCTTCCTGACTCTCCAGCTGATGGTAAAATTCACTCCTTTTATTTATTTACTGTTTCAGCACTGCTATTTTGTTTCCAATCTGAGTAGAGAGTCTGAGGTTGGAGAAACCCTTGATTACTTACAGGTTCGAATGATGATAAAAGAGGTTCTGGTGATAATCTCTCCGGCCTGGATTCATCCCCGTGAGTATTCTCGTGTCCTCCCAAATCATTATAGCACTTTGCAAGAACATTTCTTTTCCTTTGCACTGATTCTTGACAAATAAAACGACTCTCTCTAACGTGTTTCAAGTTACCATGTTTCTCAGAGGAGTGCAAATTAATGAGGCCCTAAGGATGCAGATGGAAGTTCAGAAACGTCTTCATGAACAGCTTGAGGTCTGTTTTCACGTACTCGTGTTTCTTTTAGTTGCTCATAAGAAGATGGTGCCTTATTTAACTTTTAACCTCCCCATGTGCACCTCATGAAGAATATAGAAAGTAAACTGAAAGTTGAGAGTGGCTGAAATGACTAATGCTACTAGACTACGATCTATCCTTCATAGAAGATAGTTAAACTGAGCCTTTTTTAAGTGCTCTGTGGGTTGTGAATCTTAAATGTTTCTTGGCCTCCTTTTCCTTTTCTGTGTTCATTGTCAGCTAATCAGTACAAAAAGGGAAATCTTTTGTTTGTAACCTGTCAGAGGTTTTAAGTACTATATTCTCTATGACTACAAGTATTTGGTGATCTTGAACCAAAACTATATTTTATATTTCTATGATGAAATAACAGGACCTCAAAGTGATAATAATCCTCTACTCCCTTTGTCCCAAAACAAGTGTCTTGTTTTCTTTTTAGGAAGTTAGTTATGCATGAATTATCAATAATATCCCTATAATGTCTATGTCTGGAAAAGTAAATATACAACCCTAACTAACTCCTCCCTACTTTTTCTCAAAATAGAAATGAGTCAAATGACACTTACTTTGGGACAGAGGGAGTATCTTAGAGTACATATTGTGGATGGATAAATGCCTTGATGTCTAATGCCTATGAAGGAGTATTTTGCAAATAGAGAAGTATAAGTGTATAACCGAAGGCAGGATCATTAAGTTAATAGGATTAAGAACTGAGGATAATAACTTTGCTTATAGCTTCAGTTATGTGCTGCCTTCTTATTTATAGGACCAGAAGAAATACTGAGCAAACATTGGATTAGCAAATCCATGATAACAACTGGACCTTTGTCCTAAAGTGATCTGTTGTTTGCATCTGTTTTTGAGTTTTGTCCAGTTTGAGTTATCGGGTGCACATGTTTCAGGTTCAAAGGCAGTTGCAAATGAGAATAGAAGCTCAGGGAAAATACTTGCAGAAGATAATTGAGGAGCAACAGAAGTTAGGCGGCGCACTCAAAGCCTCTGAGATGCTGGAGGTGGGGGAAGATAAAGAAACGGCATCTCAGTCACAGGCACTTCCTGATGCCTTGGCCGCCGGGCCTTCCTCTCCTCGAAAGAAACTGAGGATTTGTGAGGAGTTGAGAGACAATTGCACCCCATCTTCGGCCCCTAAAAAAACTGACAAGAACAGTAATGTTGAACGCTGGGATGGGGACTCGTACGAAAGAGATAGCGGGTTTGGGTTCAACTTGGAAACAGAGTTTAAGGAGAGAGAAGATGGAGACATCCAGCAGAAAGCTCCCTTGGATGTAGGCCAGACAGATTCTGCAGAATAGGATTTATGGTCAGTGACAGTCTTGTGTAGTGTTTTAAATTTTAATATGTCACATCAACAGTTATGAACAATGCTTTGTATAATCCTATGTATTTGTAATCCATTTGTAATTATTATTAAATGCAATACAATATCAACTTTGCGCTTTCTTGTTTTTCTCAGTTAAGTGTTTATCTTTGAGATTTCCTGCATAATCAATCCAAAAAATTGAGATTGGAAAGGTTTTTTTTTTTCTTCTTACAGTTTTTACTGGAGAAGGGAACGAATATCTCATTATGCCAAGCTAATGAGACGATGACATTATATTAAATTTAACTAGTATCCGGCCGCTGGATTCAGAATTTGTAACCAGGTATCATCATTGTCTACTCGCTCATGTTTCTCACATGGTGATATAAAAGATTATTGCATTGAAACTAAACTCCTAGAGTTTTCAGACCACATGTTAGTTGGAGTTTTTTTTCTTCCACTTTTGTCTATAAAAAAAAGCCATAGTGTGGTATAGGTCTCTCATTTTTCTAAAATTCCAACATACAACACTTGATAAATATGGAAAATGCTTTATTCCATAAAATAACAAAATTGACACAAGTACAAGCTCATGTTTGTGATGTGTGTGAATAATTAACCATCCAGCATTTTCCTCTTTGACTACACATTCATATAGTGTGAACTCTCATACATTAACTGTCAATAGTACCAAAATGCCCCCATTCAACATGCTCTATGAATTGCCTTTTGAGGCTCTCTGGGTTTTGTTTTGTTTTGTTTTGTTCACTCTCTTATCATTTCAGTATAGCCAAGAACCAGCTGCTTAATTTCTATAATAATTTTGTGCATTGGAGTTCTTGAAACCACAACTTGTTAGAAATCCAGACAGCAAGTTTCTTGAAAGGGTTGTTATCTACAATGTGTCTTTCTTTTGTGGTTTCTGATACTTTCTCTTCTTATTCATTGTGCCAATGCCAATCAGTTTTCTGTGCATTAAGTTTCTAATTCTAAATATAAAGCTAATCTTATTGAACTAATGTTATCTTGCTTAAGGTGCAAGTAATGGAGTCCACAAACGAACTGGTTCAGCCTGAAGTCACCAAGAAGATGGTGACTGTGAAGCTCGAGCCAATGCGTAGGCGTGCTGCTACGGGATCAAAAGGCCAAAAGATATCACTCCTTGCTAACCATTTCAAAGTAGATGTTACCAATGTCTTGAGCTTCCATTGTTACAATGTAAGTTTCATCTCTCAGTTTCTTTTTTAACTTCTTGTTCTTCGGGGATTTTCACAAATAATAGCTAATGATCTGCTCTGTGGATCGAATCAGGTTGTCATTTTGCAAGAAGATGGCCGCGCTGTCAACAGAAAGAGCCTTGGCCGGAGAATTATGGAAAAGGTTCAAGAGACTTACTCGACTGAACTAGATGGGAAACATTTTGCTTATGATGGGGACCAGACATTGTACACAGTTGGTTCCCTCCCACACAAGAAGTTGGAATTCCTCGTTGCACTCGAGAATGTGTCATCTAATAGGTAACACGAACGTGCCCTCTCTTAAAATTATATAGTGATCAAGAGACTTTATGTATTGACTGACAATTTGACATGTTGATGCTTTTGGGTAATTATTATATATGGGTTTAGAGCTACTGAAGATTCTGAAGATGGAGACCGGAAAAGGCAAAGGTGTGGCTCTCCAGCCAGAGCTTTTAGAGTGTTGATAAGCTTGGTGACAAAAATTCCAATCCAGGGTACTAAAAAAGCATTACAAGATCAAGGATCAGAGCACATGAGTGATGAGGTCTTGACAGTCTTGAACATTATATTGAGGCAACATGCAGCAAAACAGTGAGTTCACATACATATAATATTGTTGAAAACTATCTTTGTTCCTAAAGCTTGGTTTCATTGTATTATCTTCAATACTTGGTTTTACAGGGGATGCCTTGTTGTGAACCAAACTTTCTTTCAAAATGAGCCTAAGAACTTTGCAAACTTGGGAGGAGGCATTCTCGGATGCAAAGGATTCCATTCAAGTTTTGGCGCCACTCAACGAGGATTATCCCTCAACTTCGGTATTCTATTTGCTCTTTTTTTACATTCAAACTGTGTCATTTAATTTATATCACTCTCATTGTCCATTTTCTTGTGCAGATGTATGTACTACAACAATCATACAGCCCGGTCCGGTAATTGATTTTCTGATGGCAAACCAAAATGTAAGAGATTGCTCCAGTATTAACTGGAATAAGGTAACAAATCTTGCACCAACTACTTAAGCTATATGTGGTTTTGTGATGGGAATTGGTAAGTTATAGATTCTGTTAACTAGGCAAAGCAAATACTAAAAACCTTGAGGATAAAGGTGGCCACTTCCAATAGAGAGTACAAAATCAATGGATTGAGTAGAAAAGTGTGCAAAGAAGAGATGTAAGATCCATACCTTCTACTGTTATAATTTTGTACTCATCATGTATCGTAGATTTTCATGAACTACCAAACTTGCTGCAGGTTCTTGTGGGTAGTGAGAGGCCAAGATAATCAAGTAATTGAATCTAGAAACGTTACTGTGTATGATTATTTTGTGAATCATCGCCACATAGCATTACGTTATTCTGCAGATTTTCCTTGCATTGATATTGGGAAACCAAATAAACCTTGTTACATCCCAATAGAGGTAAATTGGAATATAAAGTTGCTCTTCTCTATCCTCCCAAATGTGTTTTAGTAGTAATAAAGGGGATTCATTGTCTGTCATTATTTATCTAGCTTTGTTCGTTGGTTTCGTTACAACGCTACACAAAGGAATTATCTATTTATCAGAGAGTTAATCTAGTAGAAAAATCAAGCCAAAGGCCTCACGAAAGGATCAAGATTCTGAGTGAAGTAAGTTTATACCACAAGAACCAATTGTAACCGTGTTTTTTCATTGAATTCTCTACACTTTGATTCTCATACGCGCATTTTGGCAGGCACTAAAACACAGCAACTATAACGCTGATGCTCTTCTGCGTTCCAGTGGCATATCAATCAATGATAGTTTCAGTGAAGTTGAGGGCCGTGTCCTAAAAGCTCCAAGGGTACATTCTTGGTGCCTTTTCGTCTTTTCAAAAAATATATAAACAATGATGCTGGTTTAGAGTGAATACATGAATTGTTTGTTTCACTGCAGCTGAGAGTGGGAAATGGGGAGGAAATCATTCCTCAAAACGGGCGGTGGAGCTTTAACAATAAGGTAAGGCCACAAGTAAGTGTAGTGCCAGTTTCAGCATGATCTGAACTTTTGTTTTGGCTCTGACATATTCTGTTATTGTAGAAATTCTTCGATCCCGCAAAAGTGAAGAAATGGGTTGTGGTAAACTTCTCTTCTCCTTGTGATGTGAACAATTTATACAAAGATTTGATGAAGGTTGGAGAATCAAGAGGAATGGTGAGTTATATAAGTTGCTGAGGGTGTACGTTTCAGTTTTGCAATATGAAATGTGTTATACTCTTTTTAGTATTGCTTCTTGGTTGAACTTTGTTTAGGTGATAGATCCTCCCAAAGCAGTTTTTCAAGAGAATCCAAGTTCCCGAAAAGCTCAAGCCCATCTTCGAGTTGAGAAGATGTTTGAACAGATAGAATCAAAATTTCCCAAGGATGATCCTCCCTACTTTATTCTCTGTCTTCTCCCCGATAGAAAGAACTCTCAAATTTATGGTTAGCTCGCGATGTTCGAATTCAATTAGCCCTTTATCTTTGTATGTCTTGTCAATGCATCTAATCAAGTACATAATGATGGATAGGTCCATGGAAAAGAAAGACCCTTGTAGACTATGGGATTTTTAACCAATGTGTTGCACCAATCAGAGCAAATGAGCAATACCTTTCAAATCTTGTGTTAAAGATAAATGCCAAAGTAAAATATTAACTCATTGTTTTGTGCTGCTTTTGCTCTTTTCATGTCCTTACTTCCCACTGATTCTCACTTTTGTTGCTTCCCTACAGCTCGGCGGTCTAAATTCGTTGTTAGCTTTTGAACATACAAGAAATATCCCTTTGGTTTCCAAGGTTCCTACCATAATCTTTGGCATGGATGTGTCGCACGCCGGACACCAGTTTCATGTTCCCTCCATTGCAGCAGTAGGACAATATCTTTCTATGCATTTCAGTTGTAGACATATATATTTTCTTATAAATGAATTACATGATCGAACACATATTTTTCAGGTGGTTAGCTCTCGACATTGGCCATTGATTTCTCGATATAAAGCATCTGTTAGAATGCAGATGCACAAAAGTGAAATGATAGATTCTCTTTTTAAACCAGAGACCCAAAACAATGATGGAGGCATTTTCAGGTCAGTTTTTTGCCTTGCTATTGCATATGTTAATTATCAGAGAATATATATATTCTGATAAATGTTCCTCTTGTTTTGTTTTGTGTGCTCCTCAGGGAGTTGCTTGTAGATTTCTATGCAAGTTCCGGGAAAAGAAAGCCGTCTCACATAATAATATTCAGGTGAAGTATTGAATCTTGATAACAATATACTTGTTCACCAATCAATGTTTATCTGTGAATCTTGCAATGCAAGAATCTGTTGTTGATCTTGTGTTTGAAAATAGGGATGGAGTTAGCAACTCGGAGTTCAATCAAGTGTTAAACATCGAACTTGATCAGATCATCAAGGTACTTTTATTTAAATATTGTTGATTAATTGTTGTAGGCGCGATAAGTATAACATGTAACGATTCGTTGTTCGTTACAGGCCTGCAAGTTTCTTGACGAGAGCTGGTCCCCGAAATTCACTTTCATCGTTTCAGTAAAACGACACCACACAAGATTCTTCCAGGTCAAATCTCAAGATAACATCCCTCCAGGTATTCAAGTTAAATACTGTAGTTGTTAATTTTTATGAGTGCTAAGTAGCTTTTTCGATTTTGTTTTCAGGAACCATCGTTGAGAACGGTGTTTGTCACCCGAAAAACTCTGATTTCTACATGTGTCCCCACGTGGCGCTCAAGGCGAGTTCAATTCTCTATAAGATTGAAACAAAAATATGTTAAATCCATTACTAACACTAAACTTGGACGTTGTAGGGGACGTTGAGGCCAATTCATTACCATGTGTTAGTAGATGAGATAGGGTTTTCGGGCGACGATTTGGAGGAACTGATTCACTCATTGTCTTATGTGTAAGTAAAAAATGATCCTTGTTTGTTACCTAAACTCAGTGTTGTTAGTTTGGTGCTCATTATGTGTCCATTTGCAGATACCAGAGAAGCACTCGTGCTATATCAGAAGGTATTGCAATAATTTATATCAGTAAAAATTGCAGTTTATGATCTTATCATAGTAAACTGTTTTTTGAATATACGGTTGATGCAATTTGTTGCAGTTGCTCCAGTTCGATACGCGCACTTGGCGGCTGCTCAGGTGTCGAAGATCTTGGATTTTGAGACAAGTTTAAGCCATATTCAAGGCTCATCTGAATTCCCCAATTTGCATGAAAATGTCTCCAGCTCTATGTTCTTCTGCTGAATATACATTAATCACAATTACATATTTTGCCCAACTAATTAACTGAACTAACTAGGAAATGAAAAAAACAACAAATTAATTATGGGATTTCAGTCCTAGCGCGCCCGTGCGCACATATATATTTGAGTCCTAGCTATTGCGTAAACATTGCACATATTATAGAACAAACCATGAATTTGTATTTGAAGTTAAGAATATTAGTTGAAAATGGTTAGTAAAACATTGTACGATCAAATCTCATATGCAATAAACTTTTACTAATTGGGGTAAGCAGCATTAATTTATATGACTCGAAATTGTATACATATATCTAAAACGAAAGAAGAAAGAAAATCTCGACATGCATGCGATCACATGGCAATGTGTGTGTAAATATGGAAATAATTTATGAAAGAACGAGTTAAGACATTTCCAAATAACAAGACCAACCACCGAAGGAAACTTACAAATTAACCTAACCGGTCATCTCAAAATAATTCCTAAAACCAAAATACATGACACATGTTAATCAAGAGACAAATGCGAAACTTTCCTTTGAATGATGAATCCCTCTAAAGAAATACCTTCGAATTCATAAGGACTGGACTTGTCTTACATATATATATATCGTTCTCTTTGATCTTTTTGGTCATGAATTCACCTCGACGGTTATAGCAAAAATCTGGATATTCAACAAATCTAATACTAATACCTTTTCTTATAATAATGGTAGTTACTATATATATGATTAGCTATATATGTTTCAAATATTCAGATCATATAAACAGGTTTGAAATTAAAATCAGCTTGTCCATGAACTCTTTGTTGTTATTAGATAGTGATAATGATGAGTTCATGACAAACTGAAGTATACATTTATAGCTTTTAATTAGGCACTTAAACCAAACCATTAAGGCAAGAGTAGGCTAAAAACTCAAACCAACTAAACCAAGATTATATATATATATATTTGCATTTCATGATTAACACAAATCAAACATAAAAATGAAGCCAAAATAC
>JAYMTH010003704.1:0-10598 GCA_036897465.1 Pelargonium australe | reverse complement strand
TTCTCAAATTGCAACTGATATATCAGTTAACTGATATACATTTTACCCTTTAATATATTTGTTTGATTTGTTTTGAAAGTTTCATAAATTGTTACCAAAGTTAATGTGTTTTAGTTATAACATTCATTATAAAACCCTGTATAAGATGTGAATAGTTGAGTAGATTTTTTTTTTTTTAAGTTGAGTAGTTGACCTTAAATGATTCTTAAGTGGTGGGACACACTTTAATTAATTAGTTTTGTAAAAAAATAAACATGGAAGAACAATAAAGGTGGCAGGAACCAACTCAAAGTTGCAATGCTCATATGAATTTTGTCTCACATCGGATAGAAGGAAACACATTTCTTTGAATGAAGTCTATAAATTGAGATTCTCTCCAACCTCAAACATACACTCATGGGCTTCGCACTTAGTGGGCCTAAACCATATTTGAGAATGTCATAAATTCTCTCAAGTTAATTTTTCTATGTGGGCCTTTCAGATACGGGCTGGTCACGGTTAATCCGCCTAACCGCCCGGAAACCGCAAAATAAAAATCCGCTTTGTTTTATAAATTCGGGACGGCTGACGGATTAAGTTTCTCAAAAACCGCTTAAAACGGGCGGGTAGCATTTTTACCTTCACGGAGCGGGTACCCGCCCGTGAACACCCCTAAACTCAAGCATTTAAAACATGGTTAAAGTTGAAATCTTCACATGAATTTTCGTATTGTATTGTTAGGATAGTTACATACGACTACTTATCAAAGAAAACACATGGTTAATTGTTAATTGCATAATTTTTGGGTACCTTTAAGTTTATACAACCCGTTTTGTTAATTAATTTTGACATAAGTTGACTATCTCCATTAAAAAAAAAATTAATACATTAATGTTACCATTCTTCTTCGTTGTTATTTGTTAAGAACAAGTTTATTATAGTTTGGCCACAAAATAAAAAAATTAGATTTCATTTTTGTGTAGTTAGAACAAGTTTAAGGGATTTGAAACCATTTCATCACGCCCGTTTGGTTTGGTGGGAAGATAACCTTGCTAATTATTCCTCGAAATGCTTTGCTCTCTCCACAATTTGTACAAATCCTCAATAGTCAAAGGTCGCGAAACTGATATATCTTTGAAGACAAGAAGAGTATAAGTATAACCCACTTGAGTCATTTTGAGTAAAAGATGGACTCATACAACTTTATCTCGTTGGTATGCGACTTGAGTCGCAGACGTATCAGGCTCATCAGCTTCTCGATATGACTTTCAAAAATATCTTTGGAGGACATCAGCAAATAATTTTTCAGGAAGAAGATAAAGAAATAATGCATTAGTCTTCTATTCCAGACATTGTCAATGAAATTAAAAATAATTTCCGGTTAGTCCACAAAGAACAACAGATTTTAAAAACCAACAAAATTATAATTGGATAGAAACTAAGCGTAGGAGGCGAAAGTAAAGGCGCGCCATTTTTATAAAAAGTAGTTATTAATTTTATTTGCGTGGGGCCCAAGCAAAAGACTTTTGTGGACCAATCAATCACTGAGTCATGACTGGACTCAGTCCGAGTCGTTTCTCTCTTAGCAGACTCACTGCTCTGACCGGCAACCGCTGGGACTGTTTCCACGAACCTTCTCAACCATAACCAACACCCATTTCTCTCTCTCTCTCTCTGCGCACACCATTTCTTCTTCTTTTCTCTCTGCTATGTTCGCTGTGCTTCTCTCTCGAAAATGTTATTTTCTCAGTTTTGTTTGACGAACTAGAGACTGCCCGCAAGGTATTCGAAGAAATGTGTGTTCAAATTTTTGAAGTCAAAACTGTTGTATTATGAGCTTTTTGGTTGTGTGATTTTGTTAAACGTTAGAGATTACTGTCTAATTTCAATATTATGTTCTTTTGATTGCTCTTACCATCTAATCATGTTACTTAATTTGTCTGAACTGAAGTATGTTACGATTGATGACAGTTTTTAGATTTTTATGGAATTGTTTTCTTCACTTTCAGGGACCAATTGATTCTAGTGCATGTTAAAGTCAAGTGTTTGATTATTTATTGTGGACATTGTATCTAATTGGTCTGATCTCGTTATGGATTACTCGCAAGAGAAGGTTGTGAGGTTAGTATTCGTTTGTCGGATGATCGTATTTTTTGTTCTTCATTGGTTGGATTAACTGGGAAAACAAAATGGAATGGGAGTGTGTCATGGTTGTATCTTGCACTAAAATTTGATTTAAAAAGGTAGGAAAAGAGGAGGGAAACATTGCAATTTCTCTACTTGTAGATGCTTATTGCTTATCAATCTTGTTAAAAAGAGTAGAAGCAGTTTCTCTATTTTTATTTTTGTAAGATGATAAGTAGGATTCAAATAGTTCATGTGTTTACATCAAATGTGTTTTGTTCAGGTTTCAGGACTGGAACTCAGAGAAAAATGCTGATGATAAAATTTCTTCAGACTACGGTGTGCACTCTGGAAAAGTCAGAATAAATTTCAATTCGATTTCAGAAAAATTCCAACAAGGCATTGAAAGTAGTTCTGACAGGATTCGAGGCCTAAGAAGGTCATTGAGATCCTGGTCTTTTGATAGCATTTTGAACAAAGGCTTGGGTTCCAGAAATAAAATTCTTGATCCACAAGGACCATTCCTTCAAAGGTGGAATAAGATATTTGTACTCTCGTGTGTGATTGCTGTTTCTCTAGATCCTTTGTTCTTCTATATCCCTGTGATTAATGATGCTAAGAAGTGCCTTGATTTGGACAAAAAGATGGAGATTACAGCAAGTGTTTTGCGTTCATTTACTGATACCTTTTACTTAATTCATATTATATTTCAATTTCGTACTGGCTTTATTGCTCCATCTTCTCGAGTATTTGGAAGAGGGGTATTGGTAGAAGATGCTTGGGCAATAGCAAAGAGATATATGTCATCATACTTTCTAATCGACATTCTTGCAGTTCTTCCGCTTCCACAGGTAAGGAAACAGTCAAATTTGGGTGAATATTTATGCTTTTCATTTGTAAGGAGAATTTTATTTCATCAGCGGATAGGCCTTAATTCTGTGTCAGAGACTCAGATAGCTCATCTTTTTGGTGAGAAGTGGAGTTTTGTCCTTGCACATGATTTGTTTCTGCACTTTACACAGTGTGTTTAGTTAGTAATTCACTAATTGGTTCATCTTCACGGTTTTTACAGCAATTTTTACTTGTTTACTCGTGCGTCTCATAAATAATAACTGAGGTTTCTTAGTGGAATTCCAAATATTGATTCTTACCATTGTCCATACCATTTGGGCAGTGAAATCTATCTAATGGCTTCAATTGCTTTATTGCAATGATAATTTGTATCTATGATAGCAAGTTCGTCTCTTCTGTACTTTTTCTATTAATCTATCTTATGGCTTCAATTGCTTTATTCAGTTGTAATTACGCCCTTGCAAATAAACTACTTCATTTTTGTAAACTAAATGATTTGATATAGTTTTGCTCTCTTACATTCTTTTAATATCAACAGGTGGTTATTTTAATCATTATTCCAAAACTGAGAGGATCAAGATCTTTGAATACAAAGAACTTGTTGAAATTTGTTGTGTTCTTTCAATATTTTCCGAGATTTCTTCGCATTCGTCCATTGTATAAAGAAGTTACCAGGACTTCTGGCATACTCACCGAGACTGCATGGGCTGGAGCTGCATTCAATCTCTTTCTTTACATGCTTGCCAGTCATGTAAGTTTTGATTATTACTTTGGTATTTATTTCTTGTTACGCTAAAAAGAGTGCTTTTGATCATGATATACATTCTTCTGATGTTTTTAATGCATTTTCATTCGCGTGCCAATAAACTTCATATGTTATACAGTATCAGTAGTTCACTTGTTTTGGCCTTTCCATCTTTTCTGATCAAGTTTGCTATCTCAGGTACTTGGTGCTTTTTGGTATTTGTTCTCTATAGAGCGAGAAACTACTTGCTGGAAGGATGCCTGTCGGAATTATACTGGGCCCAATGGATGTAGCTTTGATTCCTTGTATTGTGATGTCATCAAATCAGGAAACAACACATTTCTGAATGATTCATGCCCTATACAAACACCAAATACGACACTCTTTGATTTTGGGATATTCCTCGATGCCCTTGAATCTGGTATTGTGGAATCAAGTGATTTCCCTCAGAAGTTCTTCTATTGTTTTTGGTGGGGACTGCGAAATTTGAGGTGTGCACTTACAGATCTTTGATTTTTGCACTCTTAGCTAATTGTGCAACAATTTTGTCACTGTTTTTATTATTACCATAGTATTATAACTAGCATGTATATCACAGCGGCCTGTGGTTGTCATTGGGCATACTATTTGCGCCATGTCCCGAACACTCCTAAGCTGCCTTTAAATTGAGCTCACATGAGAGAATCCGCTCTCTTGCCTTTTGATCCCGGAGCCAGTCTCTTCAAATCATCTGATATGCACTACCTTCGTTCCAAAATAATTGTCCACATTCCTTACAAAGTGAACTACTACTTGCAGACACTTATTATTACTTACAATATCGAATTTGTGATAAACATTATGCATACCCTTTTCCTAATAAGACATCTTTCCTTGATCTCATATTGCATTAGTTGAGATGATTACAAATTCACTTTTGATACTAGTCTCATATTTTGGTGCTTGATTCTTGTGCAACTTTTGCAGTTCTCTGGGTCAAAATCTAAAAACAAGCACCTATGTTTGGGAAATCTGCTTTGCAGTTGCCATATCCATTGGAGGCTTAGTATTGTTTTCATTCCTCATTGGAAATATGCAGGTTTGTAAAAGTTGTATTTTGGTCAGAGCTTATAGTTATAATATGTCATGTACTATCTTGTATTAGCCTTGAGTACTTGTAAATTCTAAACCTTACCATTCTTGCTTTAGTGATCTTCATCTCAAGATAAGTTTGTAGTTATTTGAGGAACATATAATAGTTCAATACTGACAATTTTTACTTTGTTACAAAATAGACGTATTTGCAGTCCACTACTACTAGATTGGAGGAGATGAGGGTGAAAAGACGAGATGCAGAACAATGGATGTCTCATCGTTTACTCCCTGACAATCTGAGGGAACGGATCAGGCGGTATGAACAATACAAGTGGCAAGAAACAAGAGGTGTTGATGAAGAGAATCTGCTGTGTAATCTACCGAAAGATCTCAAAAGGGACATAAAACGGCATCTCTGCTTGGATCTGCTCATGAGAGTAAGTTGTACCTTAATGATAATGTGCCTTACTGGAGATGGATCAGTTGTATCACTGAAGCACTCATAATCATAAAATGTTGGGTCTCAAACTCATAATTACTTGTATGCAATTTAGGTGCCAATGTTTGAGAAAATGGATGAACAGCTGTTGGATGCACTGTGTGACCGTCTCAAACCCGTACTCTACACAGAGGAGAGTTATATTGTCCGGGAGGGGGATCCAGTTGATGAGATGCTATTCGTCATGCGAGGGAAGCTGTTGACCATAACTACGAATGGAGGAAGAACTGGTTTCTTCAATTCCGAGTACCTCAAAGCTGGTGATTTCTGTGGAGAAGAACTTCTTACATGGGCTTTGGATCCCCACTCATCATCAAACCTTCCCATCTCGACCAGAACTGTTCGTGCTATCGTAGAAGTGGAAGCCTTTGCTCTAATGGCGGATGATTTGAAGTTTGTAGCATCTCAGTTTCGCAGACTCCACAGCAAGCAGCTCCGCCACACCTTCAGGTTTTACTCGCAGCAATGGAGGACTTGGGCTGCTTGTTTCATACAGGCTGCTTGGCGTCGGTATACCAGAAAGAAACTGGAAGAGTCTTTGAGGTTAGAAGAAAATAAGTTGCAAGATGCATTGGCCAAGGGAGGTGCAAGCTCACCAAGCCTAGGTGCCACCATTTATGCATCACGGTTCGCTGCCAATGCACTTCGTGCTCTAAGGCGCAATGGGGCGCGCAAGGCTAGGTTACAACCTATACTTCTTCAGAAGCCAGCAGAGCCTGATTTCAATGATGAATAGCTTGTAGGTATGTAGAACATCCCCTACTGATTATGTATGTGCTTTGAGTTTGTTGTGTAAAAAGTGAAGTTAGATTGTTGTGTGTATTGAATCCTTATTGTTGGTAAAGGCTCCAAGACCCAACAACAACACAAAGGGACAGCCAAGCAGTCTTTGTCATCTACTAGTACTAGCTAATATATGTAGTACAAAGTACAATTTCCATTTCCTCTTCTAAAGTATAAACCAAGTCTTTGTGTAGTACATAGTACAACCTCTCTACCTTGTATTAGTATTTGTTGTACTTTACATAGAAAAGAAGAGATGGCCATCACAGCTTGTTGCAGCAGCCTCAACCTCTCCCCACCTCCAGCTTCATCTTCAATGGCAACCCATATCTCATGGTATGTACCTTAAGCATCCTAAAATGAAATGAACAACCATTTCTATTAAGGTAAAAGTCTCAATTTGGTCCCTGAACCTTCGTGTTTCGTTCTAATTTGGTTCTAGAACTTTGTTTTGACTTGAAATGGTCGATGAACTTTCCACATATTGATCCAATTTGATCCCTAAACTTTTGATATAAAGTCTAATGGCGAGGACCATTTTGGGTCAATATGTGAAAGTTTATGAATCATTTCGGGTCAAAACCAACTTCAAGAACTATTTTTTGTTATAAAAAATTTAAGGGACAAATTGAGTCGAAACACCAAAATTCAGGGAACAAATAGGTTCTTTTACCTTCTTATTTATTAACTAGCTTTGATTTGGTTGTATTGACTACTGAGCAGGTGGAAGGGAAATTGGAGAAACCAATGTGTTGCTGGTCTGGCTTCTTCTTGTGTGATAGTTGGCTTGCAAGTGGGTGATGCTAGTGCTGTTGTTTTTGTTGGAGAAAGGCCTGTTATTGGCAAGGCTCATGCCCATGTTTTGGTGTCCAAACCCAGATGGAGTGACAAAAGAATGTGCCCTTCTTGGAGAAGCAAGGCATTTGAGATCATTGTGCCGGAAAACCTTCCAAGACGATCAGCTCGCCGTAGATGGGAGGCCATAGGCTACACTAAGCCAGCTGATAAAGTGGCATATGATCACAACTGCTTTTCTATGTAAACAATGTCTGCTACTGTGCATACATATAAATATGTACATATTTACATATATGATGTGAATATACTAAATAGTATTAGGATCTTCCACAATATGTGCTCAAAACATGCATGATGCAGCCCAAATAAATAAATAGACCATATTTGGGAGGTTGATTCAAGTTTTATTACCATGTAAGGCCCTATAGATAGTGTTGTGTTGTGCTGATAAACATATAAGTAACCAGACAAGCAAATACTTAATTGCACCTGAAGTCGTTAACATAACAAGATAGATCGCACAGAACTTATACTGGTAAAAACCAATTCATATAGACATCATCTCCAAAAAAAAAATGACAAATGGTGGGCCTTGCAAACGGTTCAGATGACAAATGCATGCTATAATCGAAAGCATCGCTAAATAATGCCTAAAATGTAAGAATGCTCATGGCAACATCCATGTAATAATAATCAGCTAAATTCTATTTTCCGTCGTGGGTCAAACACTTTTTATAAGATGAACAATTTAGGAAATGCAAATAGGTTCATAGAGCTGGATCTGATGATTCACGAAGTGCACTCACCTCCTTCACAAACGAAGGCAAGGCAAAGGCTGCTGTGTGAATCTGTCAATTAAACGACAATACCATCAAGTTGAGAACAATATATACAAGCAAGTCTATTATGTCTATTCTTTTATGGCTTTTCAAATTATCTTGTTCCTATATTGACCGTCAACAAAGCAAAACACAAAAACACCAACAATAACCAAGTCATTTCTCAAAAAATGTTGGGATCAGCTATATGAATCATTTAGCAAACTCTTTGGAATTCACTGCTCGTATTCTCCTCCACGACTCTACCCTATCTAATGCAATCTCCTTTGTTAAACCAAGGGTTTGTAGTGTTATATGAATCCATTAGCAAACTCTTTGGAATCCACCGCTCGTATTCTCCTCCACGACTCTACCCTATCCAATGCAATCTCCTTTGTTAAACCAAGGGTTTGTAGTGTCTTTCCCCACTACTTTTTTCTATGTTTTAGTCTCTCTTAAAAGAGTTAACTCACCTTTCATCATGAGGTCTCTAATCTCCTTATCCTTCACATGACATTAGTCATTTTTTCAGCCAGTAAAATATAAGAGTGAAATTCAAAAGGCAAAGGGATGACTATGTTCCACTACTCATTTAGGACAAACATATCTAAGTATGCCAACAGTGTAAACCAAGAAGTTAGAATAGATGTCAATTTTATAACATCCAAGCAAAGCTTAGAGCCTTAGACATATGAAGAATGAAGACCAACTGACCAAGCAATAAAGCCATATCTTAGGTTCATCAGCAGAAGTAACAATTTTATAAAAGATATTTGAGACATTGAGAATCTCAACTGTCCCAAGTGCACAACAAGTGAAGGATACATCTTTGCTGGTAAAAAATTCTAGTTATCAAATAAACCTTGATTACCAATCAATCTGACCTTTTTACATGACAACACTTAAGACATAGATGTTTATTTTCATACCACAAAAGGCAGTGAAAGTACACATGTCCCTCTCTTCTCATGTCTAGATTTTTTAAATTTTTCTAGTGAACATCAGATAAGCCAATGTTCCCAGCAACTTTTATGTTCTTTAATGAAACCATTCTGATGACAAAATAAATTAAAAGGTAACATGATCAAAATAGTCCTCAGTCATATGATAGAGATCAAACGGAGAAAAATATATAGTGATTTCACATGCACAAAAACACAGGCTTATTTATATAGAAATATTCCTGAGAACAAAAATTGGTTTAGTGAGATACTCCCATGTAGTGCTTTGCAACTTTTTCTAGGTGTCATGGTTCAACACTTGAGAAATGTTTCAAGCGCACCGAAGAAAAAGCAACTGTGTATTGTAACTTTTACTACACAGGTCCATCAATTATAGGAAAAAGAAACAAAAGAAAAATTACCTCTGAGTTATAGAATCTAAGTTCCCTTTTATGCTCCATGGCTCCTTCTAACTTCTCAATAGGATTGACAGGGTTCAAGAAATCAACAGGTTGACCCCCAGTTGAGCATATCAGAAATCCAATTACACCACTGTCAAAGATATGTAACAGTTCACATGTAAGAATAACTTCATACCAATGGAATTCAGAAATTTTAGTTAAAACTCTTTGACAATAAATTAAGAGCAGCTAAACTTTCTGTAGTTAAATGCTTATATATTTTCAATTAAGGAAATGAACAGCTGCAAATTAAAATCATTTGGGAAACATTAGCAAAAATAACAGAAAAACTAGAACAAAGAAATCAATGTATCGTCACCTTGGATATGTCGGCACACTTGCCCATGCATAATGCACAGAACCCTTGAATGTTTCTTGACATATTGAAATTGTTTCTTGGATAAGATGTGTATGGAGCCACATACTTTCTGCCATGTTACAAAGAACACCTCCAGGTCTTAATGCTCTTGCTATTGTTTCAAAAAAAGGCTTCTCAACAAGTTCTTTAGCAGGTCCTAAATCATGAAACAGACCCAATAAGTTGATAATGATACACGCCCCACTTGTCCAAAAATAATCATTATGAAAGTAACATTACGATATTCAGCTAACAGGCAAAAGCAACAGCAACAGACTACAGTGACTGTTGAAGATACAGTTATAGTAAGTAATTCACTTGTTTATTAAATAGGTATAGGATTGTAGTATAGCCTATATAAACATAGTAATATTCAATTGATGAAAGCAATCAAGAAGACATTCTTAAACTTCACATGGTATCAGAGCGCTAGTTTGGTATTAGGCCTATGTAACTCATTGATGTTGCATCTCAATTAATTATTGGTCAACGTGCATAGTCCGTATTGTTTAACCAGGACGTGAGTAGGGATATTCCAACTATCACCCATTGAAAGAATGCGCAGTCACTGACCGCTTCATATACTAATTGGCCCCCTCAACCAACTAGATAAAGCTTTTGGGTTAGATCAAAGTTTAACAGTGGCATTATATCACCCATTGAAAGAATGCGCAGTTACTGACCGCTTCATATCCTAATTGGCCCCCTCTAGCAACTAGATAAAGCTTTTGGGTTATATCAAAGTTTAACAGTGGCATTATAGCCTCTCAATGGTCACCAAATAATCAAAACTATAGTAACATTGCAGCATCCAGCTAACTGGCAAAAGTACGACAATGAACTTCTTGGAAGCTATTTGTACCAACAAAAGAGAGCAGGTGCTAAGGCGTGATTTAAAGGAAAAGCGGTTCTGTTTTCATCTGGATAAAGATTAGGATACTGGAATAGAGCAGATTCATTTTTTATAGAACAAGTGACCCGCTGAAGATTTCAAATGCACAAGAATCGATATATAAGGAAAAAGGTCCATTTTAGTCCCTGACCTATCCAAATCGTGACGTTTTAGTCCCTCACCTTTAAAACGTGCCGCTGCAGTCCAAAGGTTAGACGGTAGTGCCATTTTAGTCCAAAGGTTCTCCAAAATGAGCCCCGTAAAGACATTCCGT
>JAYMTH010003703.1:0-10599 GCA_036897465.1 Pelargonium australe | reverse complement strand
GCTTCCACCCACGGCCGAGCCACCGCCGTTGCTGCCACCCACTGCACCGGCGTTGCCTCCACCCACGGCCACCACACGGCCGAGCCACCGCCTCCGACCTTTGAAGGTATACCCTAAACCTAACCCCTATTTTTTTATTTTTAAAATTTGTAGAAAAGATTTTTTTTATGCACTCGTAAAGTCGTAAAGTCGTACGATAACAGAACCGGTTTATTTACCCACTCGATATAGCCCTAATAATCTGTAAATGTTGTTATATTCGTAAAACAGAACCGGTTTATTATTATTATTTATGGAATTTTTCGTTATTTTGGTTTTGAATCTGTTTTGTATATTGATGTTGAATATGTGTTGATATTTTATATATGTTGGTGTTGAATCTGTTTTATATTTGTTTGTTTTTGTGTATATGTTATGTTATCCTATAGAAACGTTAATTTTTTTTTATATTTACGACGGAATTTAAAAAATTAATTTTTTAATGACGTTTGAGATTTGTTTTCATTTTTGAATGTGTATAATTTTTTTGAATTGAATGTGGAATGAATCGGGTTTGGGTCGAAGGTCTGGTCAAACGTCGGGCCGGGTCGATAGTTGGGTCAAATGTCGGGTCAAAGGTTGGGTTTGGGTCGAAGGTTGGGTCAAAGGTCGGGTTTGACCGATTCCAACCCTTTTCAACGGCTTTATTTCACAGAAAACAAACAGAAACCTAGTTTTCTCGAGAAAATGATTTCCACAGATTTTTCCCAATTCTAACTTTTGTAGTTAATCCCACACTCAGCATTACTGACTAATTCCAGTTGACAGAAAAAATAATGTCAGGAGCCGATCAAACAAAGAAAGTCGCCAATCGGTATCTGAAACGCGAAGTCCTCGGAGAAGGAACATATGGAGTCGTATACAAAGCCATTGATACCAAGGTAAGCTTATTAATCCATTTTCTTAGTTGTTATTGTTCTACTACCAGTATTTGGATTTTTAGGGTTAAGGATTTGAAATTCGTGTTACTCTATGTCTGTTTAGACACTGATAGTGAGGGGAATTTTTAATTTTTAGTTTGAACTGGAACTGGACATCTCAAGGTTTTCTGTGTTCTTGGGTTTTTGTTGTCTATTTCAACCTAATTTGGAATTATGTTCTGGAAAGTTGTGAAGTGACCAAGTTTAATTTTTAAACTTCTTTTTATGTATGCATTTAAGTTTTTTTGTGAGATGGAGAGTTTCAAATTCTTTAATTTCTTTGATCAGGATGTACTCTATTATGCACTATATTTTCTTCTTGGAATGTGCTTGTGCGCTCTTTCTGTTAAAATTTTGTTTCAATTTTTAGAAGAACCAAGACTCTTTATCAACGAATCAAAGACTCTCACGAACCCCTTTACATAATATATTTCATATAAAAAGGATATAACTCTTTAATAGTTTGTAGCACCCCAAAAGTCTAATAAATAAATTTACCTTATCTGAACGAGATCCTACTAATACATTTTTTTTTGCAAAGCTACCTATTACCCGAAATTCTATTTGTTTAGAGTTTAGACCGCCCGTATCTATTGTATATTATTTTTCAATTAAGAGTAAGACAAAGTTCTTATTCAGCTTTCCTATATACTTCAGTATTTACCATGATCCAATCTAATCAATCATCAAGTGCTTTGCGGGCAGTAACCTTTATGAAATCGATGAGTCCGCAAGCTCTATAGAACTTCAGAAATTAAAGTATAGTATATCTTCTCCTTGTCCTTTCATACTCTAAAGGAGTCTCTCCCCTTGGTTATGTAAGTAATTTCATTAACTTTAGTTCTAACTAATAAAGGCTAAGAAGGAATTCGTACTAAAATTTTATATCATATGCCTGCTTTTTTATTGCTTCAGAAGTAAATCGTTCTTGAACAGTCCTAAGAAATTGAATACGTGAGATGCGTTAGAATCGTTTCCCGAATCTGACTAAATATTCCCGCGAAACTGGGGGTCCATCTAGGAGCGAGCTTTTATAAGTGGTGTTTATTGAAGAGGGTTTTAACAGTATGTTAGGAGCATCCTCTGATGTATTTAAATTATTATCTATGGTAAAGTTCTGTATCTTATATCCTTGGTTTTCTTATGAATAACCTTTGCACGAAAATTAATCAGAATTTAGGCCACCCAGACACTTGACTAACTCTGTTTCTAAAAAGCGTAAAAAGTAGTGTTATCTAACTCAAAAACATGATAATCTTAGGTTTAGTTGATTATGGTTGTAAAACTTGAACTTTAATAGTGTTTTAAAGAATGAAAAAAAAAGTGTCTTTTTTCCCCTTTTCATTGGATACCTCAATAGTGGAAGTTCTTAACCCGACGACTACACTCTTCAAGGTAAAACTCGTAGGGCATACTACGATATTAATCACGAAGTCACTCTAGCATAGGAAATTGAAGCCATAAAACTCTTGAACATGCTTAAGAATTAAAGAAGTAGGCTCTTACATGGCCCCCTAAAAGAACGGATCTATACTAATAGGTTGGGAGGGCCTTACCCTCTGGATGCTAATAATATAAGGAGGCAACAGCTGTGTATTAAACCCTAAATATTAAGAACTCCTAACAATACGAGGTACAAAAAAGACCATAATAAGGGATCGCTTTAATAACGCCAGCAAAGGGCCCGTTGTGAGAGGATGTCCCTAGTAATAATCCTGTTGAACTAAGTGTAGCTAAAAGAGCTGCTGTTTTTGGGACCGAAAGGACTATATAATGGAATTTAGAAGCCAATATTAAAACATCTGTAAAGCTTAGCCTTAGGTGCAAACTTACAACAACTAAGTCTAAGCGACAATCCTCCTTGGTAATTACCTTTTCATTTTTGGAAGCTATCTTATATATACAACTACAGCATACCTAAAGTGTCCTAGAATATGAGGCTACCCGATACAAATTAAGGGCGTACCTCTTTTAGTTAACTTTGATGGTAAAATTTACAAAATGTAGGTGGATAAAGCTTATAAGTGGTTAGATACTAAGTAAAGACTCCCGAAAATTGTATTTTGAAGTGCTTTTTCAAGGATTATTTACAGGAAACCCGAGATTAAAAACAGACCTAGGCCAAGCTCGCTCAAAAAAGGTGTAGGACCCTAGCTCTGCTTTTGCTACAAACCAATCATAGTATAGCCCAAGGAGTTGCCGTTGACAGCTTCTTATTATAAGATAAAACTTCAGTCTTTTACCAGTGCCGAAGTTTCAAATCACAAAGTAATTTAGTATTTAAATGCACCTATCTTATAAAGATTAGATTACAACTCTTTGCTTGTTATACCCTTAGTTGAGCCCTCGAGTAGCACTTGTCATAGAGTTTCGTAAACAGGGGCAAATTCTCACTATCTTTTCTGGTGATAATGGACGGGCCCCTTTATGATGGGACTAAGTCCGTGTTCAGTATTATATGGTTCGCTCGAAAAAGTGTTCTGCTTAAGAGAGTGTAACAACGGAAAGTAATATTAATTAACAACAATAGATGATAATGGTTCTGTACTCGGGCCGGGTTATCCTTGATTTGCTATAATAACTAGAGCCCCTTCTGTTATCTATCAGGTTTGGATCTATAAAAGATTTAGGTAACAGGCTCTATAGACTGATAATCACTAAATAGAAGAAACCTTGTTAGATATGAAATTGAATCTTACAAGGGAGAATTTTAACATAACTAAGTCTCGTATTAGACTTAAAGAAAGCATTTCGAAAATTTAAGTACTTTAGGAAAACTCGGAACAGCGTACCTTATCTAGATTCTATTATAGAGATCTTTTTCTTTTATGAATAGCTTTTCCTCAGAACCGGAACCGGGAATAGCTTCTTTTAAAATCAAGGTTTATAAGCGAAAACTCTCGAATTGGTTGGACTAACCAACCCTTTAGTTAGGGAGAATGTCTAAGATCTATAATATACACACAAAACTTTTATATAAAAGTTTCTCAACCCGAATCCATTTAGTTCTTGAAGAAGACTTTATAGGATTTTAAGAACCACTTTCGAACCCATGAATTCTCTAGTTTTGTTATCTTGATATATCAATATCTTAAAATTTATACATATATTTTCTAGCTTTTGTTATACCTTTATTAACAAGTCCTGCACAGCACACTTTACAAGCATTTACCTTTAACCTAATCCTGATAACAAGGACTTTTCTGTAAAAAACTGAGTTGGTAGAGCATTGAGCTTTTAACCCAATGGCCCTAGGTTCAAGTGCTATTATAGCTCCGTATCCTTAAATACTTCAAAAGCTTCTTTAAATACAGCCTTTATAAAAATGTACTTTGTTAGTGCTATAACCTACACAATATTTTCTAATGACAAACAGGGGTTAACCCTTTCCGCTAGATAGAAATTTTAAATTATAAAAAAAGCAGGAATACAACCGATTAAAAAGCCTCTCTTCTATATTACGTATCTTTAAGGAATTTGGATTATACCGAGCCCGGAACCCCGGTGTTTTAAAACCCTAAAGGAATTTAGTTATGCGTCTTACGTGCTCTTGATTAAACCAATACCTTATATTATATTTACCAAACCGAGGCTTTGGCAATAAAACAATAGAAAATTAGAGTCTCTTGTGGTATATTAAAGTTAAACTGTATTCATTTCAAGACCTGCTTTTTATAAACCCCTACAGAAGCCAATAACCTGTCTCCAATACGGAACCGCAAAAGGTTGGAGTCTAGAACCGGTTTCTTAAGAACGAAGTTCTAGTTAGCGCTTATTATGAGTATAAGTTCGGTTGTAGTAAAGGTTTACACAAAAGCCTAAGCACCTGTTAAGGATACCCAAGACAAAGAGGTCTTAAGTAGTGTAGAGGAATAAAAATTAATAAGGCAGCAAGGTTTGTTAGAACTGGCAGGTAAAAAGGAAAGCTCCTTCAAAAAATAAGTACATTATTAGAGAGTCGATAAGGGTTGTTAAATTCTACGGAGAAATTCCCTTTAATTTAAGGCTGTGTAGAGTCACAGGTGTTGAAAACTTTTCCTTTTGCTCCAGCGCCGCTACTACATTTAGGTACAAATTGAAACTTTTTTCTTTCTAGTTTAGTTTATTATTATTAAAGGAGTCCTTATTTAAGCGATTCACTCGTAGTAGTATGAAATGGTGAAAGTTTATTCTATTCTTAATATCCTTAGTAAAGCGAATCTCCCTTTCCTTTGACCGTATTTCAGTAAAGATGTACAAGTAAGTAACTATTTGTTTCTTATCAGACCTTTTAATGTTATAAGTTGCAGGCTTTACCAATATAGGAGAAACCCCAGTAAATCCAAAAAAATGAAGGGAATACCTACGTAAGAGTACCTCAACTCGCATTTTAAGCATCGTAAAGGGTTTAGTATAATAAAAAGTATCCTTTAGTTTGTACAAGACTGGACCTCTCCTCTCTCTTAGTATAACACCCAAAACTGATGCAGTGCCATGAGTATCACATTCGTGGGAATTTTCGCGTATGCCATTTAAGAAATAGAGAAAGGCTTCATCAAAATACAAAATAGGATCCACTTTTTTGCTTTAGCTTAATATACAAACCCATGACTTTTTTTAAGGAGCACTACAATAACTTTTGGCAGTAATAGAATCTCTCACAAATTTACTAATTCCTCGTTCAAATGCTAGATCGTTGCTTCTGAAAAAATCCTGCCTAAGGGCTCCTTTTGATGGCCTAAACAAACTGTCCCATAAGGTTCTTTTTATCTTAGTAAATGTAATTCCTCTAATTAGCGGTAGGTCATATAGGTTGATAGAAGGCTGCATTTATTTCTATTTAAGTGATTTTAATACCCAGTTTTACCTTGTGTTTGATCCTTAACTTTGGAAAGTATAGCCTGTCTTACTTGCTTAAAAAAGAGCTTAACATAGTAAGATTTACTACGAATTTCCTTCAACTTAATTAGGAGTGCCCGGTTTTTAAGCGCAGTTCTTTTTTTCTAAAAAAAAAGGTAGTGGTGGAAGGAGTTCCCCTTTACAATTTTAAGACGAACCTAGAGTATTTACTCGAATCTAAAAAAAAAAAAGAGTCCGGCTTTTCTTTGGATAAATATTTTCGCGCCACATAGAGTCTGTTTTATTCCCTATTTTTTGTAACACCAGAAACCAACCCGCACGAACAAGAGAAGAACTAAGAATTACAATGTTTTTAAGTTCCTTTTGTATATAGGATTAAAAAAAGCATAACTAGTGCCTAAGGAAATCTTGTAAACTCACAAATATCCAGTAATAAGTAAGCACTAACTAAAGAATATACGAAAAGCTCCCTCTTACTCTTAGATTCGCAGTTTTACAAAACAACACCCAATCTCAATGTAAAGTTGTTCTAAGTAGTACAAATCCAGAATAAATAGCTTTAGTAGGTAGAAAAAGGGGGGTTCCTCAATAAGCAATAAACTTAAACAGGTTCCCAATAACAGTAACTTAAGGATAATAGAGGTTTTGATACTATATAAAACCCTGTATTATTGCAACTTTGATTCTAAAAACTAGGTTCATAGAAAAGGCATAAAAAAAACTCCTTAAGGGGTGTGACAAAGGTCTAGTCGTTCTTTAAATAGAAAAAAAAAGTCCTAAATGCAAGAGCCTCCTTTATCCTTTTATAGTATGGATCATATACAATTATGAATTATGGGACTTGATACGAGGCTTTTAATATTTAATTTGTCTGCTTTTTAGTGCATCTTCTACTCCGTAGGTCAGGACTAGTTTTGGGGCAATGAATAAAAGGTTTATACCGGGGGTTTCATTTTACGAATTCGGGTTTTCCATAAACACTTAATAACTTAATTTAACTTTAAAGCGCCTTAACTGTATAATAGCAACCGTTTTTCTACATTTCACAAAGTACGGAAAATTCTAGGAGAACTAAAATATTGTTGCCTAGTTATATTCTATTTAAAGATTATAGGCTGCCATACTATAGTAACAGAACTATAGTAACAGAATTCCTGAAAGTTTGAGATACCAGGACTTAGGCTAAGTGTTATTAGTTTTCAATTTCCAAAGGAGGTAACCGACCGAGCTATTCAAGAATAAAATCTAGTTAGCCTTTAGCCAGAAGTTAGTCAATGAGATTAGGTATACTATAGAAAATTTACTAGAATTCTAAGGGAGGTCGCGCAGTGAATATATCTATAAAAGCACACTTTTTGTATTCCAAGAGAGAAATCTATAAAGCAGACGTAGGGTTGAAAGGTATACAGAATAAAACGAAGTAAGTTAATCCAAGTAAGGCCGAATACAAATACAGCTCTTAAGAAAGCGGCTCTAACTAGTAGTTAAGAGTTTACTAAAGGGGGCCTTGCTTCAAAGGAATCCAGCTGGGGTACTAATTATAGACATAAGGACGTAGGTTTGAAGTCATCTGAATCACTGATATTATATAAGTAATAGTTTAGCTATTAAAGCAGTTTAGTACTAAAGCGAGCAGTTATCTTTCTCTATTAGTCTTGTTTCTTGTGATTAGAGCACTGGTTGTTAGAATCTCAAGTCATTGGTTAAAGTCCTGCAGTCTGGAAAGTCACTTTATAATGTATAAGAAATTTAGTAAATATAAGAGGTATTCCAGAAGCTTCCCTACTTGGGTAATTACAGTAATTCAAGGAAAGCTTGGCCTTGGTTTTGGTACTTACTTAGTTATGAATTGAGAAAGTGCGGAATCCAACGACACCCTTTTTTATAAACAAAAAAATAATCGCATATTTATTCTCCTTATTCCAAGTTGCACATAAGTCAATTTTGTTGACCCCTTTTTGGTACAGCAAAGGACCCTCTTTTGTTTGAGGAGCTTTTTCTCGTATCTAATTATTCTTGAAAAGAAGCTAAAAATCCTTCCCGGGTCGGAACATCAGAAATTTGCTCTTATCTGGTATCCAAATTCAGGAATATATTACTATAGCAGTATGCGACCTGTAATATACATAGCGTGCATTATTTGTCTACTAAGAGAAGAGCTCACAAAAAGATAAACGGAATCGAAGTAAGTGCTCTGACGAGAAAGCTATGTCTTATTTTAATATTTATAATTTGTACAAGTGTACATAAATCCGAATAGGTTTACATTAGACCTTAAATCAAAGGATGCTGATGGTTCAAATGCTGTAACCGACGTCTTAATCAAGAAAGACTCTTGTCATTAACCCGTGAATCTGTCTATCTTTCAGTTTTTCTATTTGGATTGATAAAAGGCCGTGCAAGTCTCCTTGTATTTAGCAAAGGTGAGAGCCCCTATTATATAGGGTGGCGTTTAAGTATAAGATCCAAACCAAATAATAAATTTATTCATCCCGAAAATAGGCGCTTTTGTGGTTACACGCTGGAAAGGCACACCAACTACTATAGCTCTTGTCAAAGCGAGCTTGCTATTAGAAAATTAGACGTATTCTATACATTTATAGTAGGATTTACCAAGACTCTAAAATTGAAACCAAGGAAGCAATCGTAGAAAGACTATTTCCTAACTTGATTAAAATGGATTTCTAATCTACAAATTTAATACATAAACTCTTGCTCTGGCATATATTTATAAACAAATCTATACCTATTATAGAAAAACCCATAGAACAAATGCTTGCAATAAACAAAAACAACAGAAAAACAAAAAGCTATAAGGTATCTTTTACTTGGGTTGATGGGAAAAGCAGATTTCTTAAGTAGTAAACACTTACAATTCCTACCGATAAATACCCGGTTTAAAGAGATTTCTCTTGATTACTCAGGAGAAGCACAAGAGAGACTATAATAACTTACAAAAAAGGATTTTACTAGTCAGTAAGTAATGCCAGAAAAAGAAGGCAAGTGTGCCTTTACTAGAACCCTATATCAAGCGCGAAAGCCTTAGGATAAATTGTATATTTCAAAGACTCGCATCTCTTACATTGCAAGGGACTCCCCTGATATTAAAGACAACCTATTCTAAAACTTGAAAAGACTCCGGCATGTGTCTCGGTTTTTTAAATTATGCTTTGTAAATTGCAGTCTAGCTTATATAGGAAATAGTATATAATTTTTCTTGGAGTTCCTGCTCTAAAGTGGTCTCTATTTTTAGTAGTTAAAGTGGTGTTGGTTAGAGCACCCGTTTCGTGGAATCTCAAGTCATGGGTTCGAAAGCTCTTAAATAAACCCAGAGAATTTGAATTTACTCTTGAACCTAGGCCTACAAAATAGATAGGTACACCACAAAGTACATAATATCTTGGGTAACTACGGGTATAGGCGACAGAAGTGCCTTTACTTTAGAACGGAGCTTTCTCAGTTAAAGCCTTTTGCTATATTAAGTGGAACTGCTTTATATAGGAGTCCTTTTTAGTAATAGATACCAATATTCCTGGGGAATGGAAGTAAGAAATCCTAATTAGTCAAGACGGAGAGGTGGAGAAAGGACAGACTTTGTATTCTGCTTATTTTAGTGTAAGGTTTACTCTCATCACCTTTCCTGAAAAGTCGTGGAGTAACAACCCACTTGGAGAGCTCTAAAGGGATACTTAATTTAAATTTCTAAAGTTGGAGGGCTCATAAAACGAGATCAATTCTTAAATATAACCTTATAGCAGAGTTCATAAAAAAGTCTTAATTTCGTCAAGTAAAGGACTACTTCTAAATTACTGAAACAGATGAATTGCTCACTACGGGTAAAAGCGTATACAGATAAGGACCAGTTCAGGATATTACTCAAAATTATATATAATTGTACTTTTTTCGGACTCACTGGTTAGTATGAAACTAAGTCTTTATTACATTCCTGCGTGGAAATCTTATAACGTATCCCTGCCTCTAACAGGTAATAGATTAAGTTTTATTTGTAGTCAAAGTTGAATAGGGAACTTCTTTTGAAGTGCCCGCCCCTACTATAAAGAAATAAATCAGACAGCTCCCAGATTTACGAAACCCCTTTAACGCCCCTTTTCCAGAGCTAAAACCTAAAACCCAAGGAGAAGGGCTTGTCTAGCTTTCTCATTATCTCTCCATTATAAAAGAGAAGTCCTCGATATTTTGTAATGCATTTCTATAAATTCAGTTAATCCAGAACCGTTACGTAAAAGTATATGCCTCTTAGGAGGTTCTATAAAGACTTAGTAGCACCCCGTAGTTTATCCTGACAACTAAAAGTAACCCTTAAAATTAAAAAGCCTTTGTCATCATAAAAATGGAGACACTTCCTTAGGTTTTGATAAGGATTTAGGTAAGGGGATGCCAATTCAACGGCTGAACCCTGCAATAACATTTTAAATACAAAACAAAAAGAGAGTGTCCAAGCTCAAGCAATAAAGCCGGTCGGAGGGGTCTACTTTATATATAAAGCGCTTTTCATTTTTCGTATAACTATACTACTAATAGGTAATATAACGTCGATAAGTATACAAGTTATAAGAAGAGTAAGAATGAAGCTGTTACAAGACAGTTGAGGAAGAAGCTATTCTAAGGAAAGGTCTAAGTCTTTTTTTTTGAATTACGTATATAAATAGTGGATTTTGTATTAGCTTTCATTAGTAAGACTCTCTATGCTTGCCCTAACTATTGACTTTTTCTTTTTCAGTGGTAGTACAAAGAATCATCGGGGATACATCAGAAGGTTCAAGCCCAAGAGATGGGTGTA
>JAYMTH010003702.1:0-10600 GCA_036897465.1 Pelargonium australe | reverse complement strand
CCTCCCCCTTGATCATCCCTTGTCAACCACAACCCGCCACAAACGAAAGCAATCACCGCCGCCCTGAATACCCTGAAAGTATAGTACTCATACGAGAGACAGAATGCTTTGATTCGAAAACTCTATATATCGTCCAAAGAAGCACGACCGCCACCGCCGCCTCGACTTTATTTGGCCAGAAATTGACACATAATTAATATAAAAATAAAATAACATTATTTTAAAATAAAAAATGAAAATATCAAGACATGTTTAGTCAAATAGTTGAAACGTTTTGAATTTCCTTTTAGATATCGGGTTCGAGCTTCCTTGCCCTCGGTTAAAACGCTTTGATTTTGTGAGGATTTATGAGTTAAAAAAAAAAAATAAAAAAATACCCCTGTTGTGTATCTCAACAAATCTAAATAAATAAATCTAAATAAATAAATAAATAAAATGGATACAGAAAATCTTGCTTGTTTTGACTCTAAATACTAAGTTTTTTATTCGCACCCTTAATTATAACCGACGATAACAAGTAACCAACCACCTCGACAGTTGACACACTTCAGCCTTGAGGTTAATGGTTTTTGCATTAACAAATTTTGATTAAACCCCTAACCTAAAATCTTGTTTGTTTTGACTTTGTACAACTATTTTTTTTTTATTTTTAATCTCACTCTTGTAACTGGTTCAACACCATATCTATACGGTGGTATGTTTTTATGCTGGCTGCTCCATGATAGTTTTTGGGATATGAGTTTTCTGAGTAGCTTTATCTGCAATAAAGAGGCTCATGTATACCAAAATTGCAAGATACTTCAAATGGACAATTTTGAAGCTTTGTCTGTGAACAAAGAAGACATGTTATAAAGCAACTGGGAATCTCATCATTGCCGAGGATGAAGGCTCTCTGCTCCTTCAATAAACTGTCTCCTCTTCTCATGGATTGTGTTTGTCATTCTTCGAAAACTACACTCTAGTCCAGACTGAGTGTTCTGTTTTACGAAAAGAAAAATCCGAAAGCTAATTATGTACAATTTATCAAATATCAAAAGTTAAAATCCAAGTACCGAAAGGCCATTTATTACAAATGACTCGTATGCAAATGGAGTGATTGTACGTTTCGGGTAAGTTAACCTCCACATGAAATAGATGCGATTGAAACTCAAAAACTGATATTGTGATACATATTATGGGAGAATCTGTAAATACGTACATTCACACACAAGTAATAAAACACAGTAGACTCAACAACACAACTTTAGAGAGTCTTGCAAGTAAATCAATCAATTAGAGCACAGAAGAACTTTCTCTTAATTTTGTGTGAAATTTACGACAGAACGAAGAATAGAGTATGTAAAGTATTTTCATGCAAATCCATGTTATATTATATACCGCTGAAAAGACGAGAAAAAACAAGAATGAAAGTGGGAAGAAAAGCTATCACTGAAAGCCACTGAAGAGGAGCCAAAAGCTCAAGGGGAAGGCTTTTAAGGTTTCAATAGTACGTCATTATGAACATTTTAAAAATATTCCAATGTTATGGCTTTACACACCATGCAAGAAGTTCTTCCACATTTCTTCTTAAAAATTGTGTTAAAATTTATCAAGGAACGCACACACCGCATTATGGATTGTGAGCCTCGATATCAACATGGCGAATACCTGGAACGAGCTCCTGGATTTCCTTTTCGAGCCTATCCACTTCACTCCCTAGTGCCGTAACCACTTCCTCACCTGGTAAAATGAATTCAGTCAGTATGTATGTTACGCATAGTGTGTATCTTTATTGTGCGGGACAACGCGTACCATAATTTGACATGATGTTGAATAGTTGGGTGTCGTCATTCTCCTTTGCAGCTTGTCGGAACTGCGCACCATTGAACTTTGTTACTTACATGTGCACGAATTACATAGTTGCTTGCACAGACAGACACATACAGAAAACTAAGTGTGTTGTGGCTTGTGGCTTCGTAGCATATAATTAGAGTTAGCAGCCCTTGCATGCATGCTTGTGTCATGTTGAAGGTTGATTGCGTGCTATATGGGCCAGCAGAACACGGCACGTTTAATAAATATTAAATAATAAACACTAACATGACACGATTATGAGCAGGTAACACGAACACGATACGTCACAACTGAACGTGTTTTGCACACAAGACCAACACACCTGGCACGACACTTCCCCAACACGGTCAAATATCATAAATGCAACTTATTTTACGTAACTATGTTAACTAGTTAGTTTTTCTTTTGCGGGGTTAATTTATAACCCCTCAGTGTGCGTGTTAGTTAAACCACTAAGGGTGGCGCAGTTGGTTAATCCAACTGTGTGAGTGGGATGATCAATTCCCACTCAACACATCCTTGGTGGTGGTGGTGTGGTTTCCCCACGTGTTGAGACCCAAATTGTCAGCTCTTCCAAGAAACAGGCAACACAAATTGTCAGCTCTACCTATAACTAAGCTGTTCTGTTTGGAAAATACAAGGAATACAGAGTTGTGTGCCCTACTTGCGCACAAACGACTTCCAAGAAACAGGCAACACAGGTATGGATAAACCAACATGTGCAAGAAACAGGCAACACAGGTATGCATAAACACACACAACCCATAACACTTGAGCACATGTTGGTTTATCCGGGTGACTAGTAAAATAACTAAAAGACCACGAAATCGAAATATCATATTAAGGTTTAAAAAAAAAAAAATCATAGATCAATATAGCTAACCTGTCTGGCCCACTCATCACTTCCAGTCCTCTTTAGATAATTTTGTATCACAACCACTCCATTGAAATCTGGTGCATTAGCTAGCCAAAATCAGATTTTGTATGAAACACCAATAAGACAAAAAGCCAAGAGTTCCTATGCAACAGGACTCCAAGTGCTAGATCATACATGTAATTGCCAAATAACAAGCAACTCTGAACCGCAACATTACAATACTAAAATGGTACAAAACCTAGTTAGTTAAATTTTATTACTGTGCTCCCCAAAGCACTTGAGGATATTGCCAAGAAAGACTATAAATGAAAAGAGCATGGCAGAAAAATAAGTTACCTATTTCTGCCTTAAATCTAAAGAATCCGGGTCCAATCACCTCACTCTTGCAATCATATAAAGCATCTACAACCTACAAGAGGGATTTCACAATTGTCATATTTATGATGCACAGGAATAATGCCCATTGTTGAAAAGAACTATATAGCATAGTTATACCGGGTCATTTTTCAAGAAATGTAGAACCTTCTCCATATCTTTGTCGTCCATAGCTCTACCAATCAAAGCATGTCTATTCCTCTGGATGAGAAAGATAGCCACCTGCACAAAATATTTAGATCAATTAACTTTACCTCAATCGTATTCAAAATTCATCTCTCCGAAACTTGTGAAAATCACTATTTCACAAAGAAAACTAGATCAAGAGATGTTTATTTTTTCAAACATCTGCAGATGTAGAATGCACCCTCACATACAAAATACTGTCAGATTAATAAATATTTGCAAGTATTTGTGTTGCATACCATTCCAAGTAGGTTACCAACAATTATTGAACCAATTGAATCATACATCGCATTCCCTGTGGCATTTACTGCAACCAATGATGCTCCTGCAATTACAAGGCCAGCTACTGCAGCCCCATCCTGTACAATTGTGATAATATATTACGGGGCATGCACTACCAATGTAGGTATGTAAAAATTGAGAAGATTAAAGAACAAACTAACAGTAACAATTAAAAGTGAATGAATACACAAACTGCTAAGTTCAACTCCTAAGAATCGTTGTATCCAGTTGCAACAAGTGAAAGTTAAGAAGAATTAAAAAAAACAATCAATCACCTCCGTCATGACTGCAACAGATGTAGGATCATGACCACGCCACACATAGTCTCTTATTCTCATGCCCTCAGCAGCAGCACCTTTCTTGACAGCTTGGATAGCGACAATAAGAGAAGCACCTAAAGAAGACGTGATTGTTTGAGGCAAACAACTGAGAACAAAATTTAAAACTAAACATACATGCAGGAACAATTAACCGATAGTACAAGTGAAAATCACAACAATTATACCTTCAATGAGAAACGAAGCCCCAATGACGAAAGCTGCATACTCAATATGTTCAGGGGGCTGAATAAGGCATAATTAGAAATCAGTAAGCCCTAACTTAATTTAAACCAGCTACAGCTAACAAGTAGGATGTAGGATTGAGAAAAGTAGAAAATTTTCAAAATTTTCAGTAACAAAACATGCCAAATAGAATTATACAGGGTAAAGTACCTGTGAAGTCCACAAATTTTGAATTCCATGAACAATTGTAGCACCAGAACCAAGACAAAAAATACCAACAGCAGATATCAAAGACCAGACAAATCTTTCTTTGGAATAACCGTAACTGCATTAAATCCAGGTAACAAATTTAGAATATTCATAGAATAAAATAGCATTGAATAACTGCTTCAAGTTGCATCTGTTGTATGGACTCACGGATGAATAGCATCTGGGGCACGCCGTGAGCTACTCAATCCATAAGCAAGAAGTGCCTACAATGCCAACATGAATTAGTTCACAGACATGCTAATGTTAGCAAACTGAAGTATTCTTCCTAGTAGGATTGTGAACTATCAGATCAACATAAATACCTGATTTGCCAAATCTGCAAACGAGTGCACTGCTTCAGCCAACATAACATGACTAGAGGTTGATAACCAAACCCCAAGCTTGAGAGAAAAGACGAGAAAGTTGCACCATAGTGCAGTTGTTACAGCTCTTTGACTAGAATACAAAGTTAATAGAATTAGACGTTCACAAAATATTTTAAGGAGCTAAGTATAGGTTTCTTTTTCATAATTGAATTTATTTATAGAGATCTCACATACAGTCCAGATGTATACGAAAATAAGCTAACACCAAATAACCACACACAAAATGTTCATAGCTATACGTAAGTTCTTGGACAATCAATTAATAGGAAGGTCTATCAAACTCTAAATCCATATATACAGAATTACAGATCTTCCTGTTCACATAAACATATAAAGACACAAAAAAAGATATCTAGGAACCTTCCTTAATCCGTTTTCTCTTCTTCTCACACTCCACTTACAAATTTACACACTGATCAGGAAAAGAGCATCTACACCTAGTCTAATGGAGTGAGATACTTAACATGATTCCACTTCTCAACAACAAATGTGTTCAAACAATTGCAATGTTGTTAGAAGAATCCATATTGAGCTAGAAAAAATCATCACTTATCATTTTTATTTCCAAATTTGGAAGTAAGAACAACAACAGACAGATAATAAAAAATATCATACCTGTGCTGATCATTAACTTCAATATTCTTAACATTCTTCGGTCTCGTAAAAAAATCTGCAAACGAAAAGGCACAAGCTCATACAATTAAGAAAATCACACTACACACGTTCACAAACAAATTGAAGAAGAAAAAAAAAGATATTTCAGCTAAACTTTTTTGGAGGAAACTTACTGCGACGATACGTGTACTGATTCTCATGATGTCTTTGGTCGCTTCTGTGTCGTTGCTTAGTGCTGTCGAAGCAAACCAAACCTAGCAACATGCATCTTCTAGGGGAATTAACAGTGACGAGACCTCGAAACTGAGTGAAAGAGCCTAATTGAGGAATTTTTCTACAGTGAGCAAGCGCGAGCGAGTTCTGCACCGAACAGCTCGATTCGGAGAGCGAATTTACAGAAAAATTGAAGCGAAAAAAGGAGGAGGAAGAAGAAAAGTTGCGGAGGCGATGGAGGCGATTGTAGTACGAATACGAAGTTCGCATCAAAACCAAGCTCGATTTCACATTTCTCTCACTCAACACCATGCTATTACTGTAACACCGCAACTGCTACTCCAGCAATGGATGATTCTCTTCAATTTTCATGTGAGGAAATGAAGATCGGCGAATCGGAGAAGGAAGCTTCTGGAAGAATCGAGCTCCGAATCTGCAATGGCGTGTGCATCGTTTTGTGTTACTGTTGCTCTCTTGTTATCTTCTTCGTCGTGAGCTCTCTCAGCGTCCAGAAGAATAGCAGCAACAGCAAGTAGAGCATTAACCACTGTGTCCGAAGACGAAGGCATGGGACCAGGGAGACTTAAGAAGAGTTTGGGCCCTTAACGTTTAAAAACCTATTGGCCCAAAAAAAGCCCAATTATATAGGCCCAAAATGAGTATTTTTTAACCTATTGGCCCAGAAAAGCCCAATTATATATTGGCCCAAAACCGAGTTTTTTCTTTTAATTTTATTATTACACCGTTACCTACCTTCTTTTTTTAATCTTTCTTAAAACATAAATGGAGACATTTATTTTTGAATGAAGAAAGCAAATTAATGGTTTGAAACTGTCGTGTTTATGAGAATATAACACATTGGAAATTAACGCACATTAAGATGAGAATGCTCGTCTAAATCCACTTTCTTTGTGAATTGACCGAGTTTGTGATTTTCACTGCAATTGCGCATGGCATAGTATTCATATTATCTGCATAATGTGTTTCGAGCTTGACATCATGAACTAATTCGGTAAGTAATGGGGCTAGTTTTCTTCCTTGAGTCATAACTCTAACCTATAATTGACAATTGAGGTCTCGAGTCAAACTTTGTGGATTGGGTTTCTCGGGTCACTCAAAGATAAAAAATATGGGCTATCACTATGGTTAGATATTAGTTTCGAAATAGTATTTCATTTCATTTTCTTTCACTTTTGTTTACGCTACATTAAAAAAATTTAAAGTTTGAAACTTGTATGATGCGATAATTATATATAGGAGACCAATTTTTATTCAATTTTCAATAGTTAAAAAAGTATTTTACACAACATTAGTTTAGAGATCAAACCAATCAAATCCTAATAGTTTAGAGGCCATTTTGATAGTTTTCCCTCGCATCTTATAAATTACAAGAACAAGTTAGGTCCAATAAAATATATTAGGACGATGGTAATATTTTAATTTGGAGTTATTTTCTCATGATTATATTCAAATGGGGAAGCATATTATATAATAAAAGCATAAATGGTAAATAAATAAATAAAGTGCAATACCATAGCATAAAGCAAATCAGATTGAAAACTGTAGGTACTAACCTAAACTCAGTTACATAATTCAATACCTTAAAACAAAATGGCACATTCATGGCACCATAATAGAATACAACAATTTCAGCAAAATTGGTCTATTTCCGAGAATCGCTTCTCCGGACAGAGTGAGACTGTAAAATCATACCCCAAATCTCCCTCATCCGTATTGAGTCTCGTTGTTTCCTACTAAAAACAGCTGATAATCTAAACGTAAATAATGAAGATAAATGTGTAACCCTTTGGTTCTTTCGCCTGTTACGGGCATGAAACCTTTTAAAGGGGTTGTAGCCACGAACAACACGGGAAAGAGAGCAACAAGTCTAATTGTTACCAGCTCGACCTTCCTTTCTCCCGCGTAACCTAGTCAACGGATCGTGCTGCTGAGAGTCCGTCCCGTCATGCCGGCTCACTATTTTTAACGGGTGGGCTTCGGTGTTGAAAACCCATTCATCTAACGAGATGACTGATGGTGGTGAAAACAGAAGATAAAGGTACTTTAATGTCTCTGCAAGAAAGAAGCTTTGCATCATATTGTCCTTCACTCCAGAATGGACCTGAGGACAACAAGAACATTGCGGTGAATATACAACCAGAATAACAGAAGTTGGACAAGGACTCAGGCATCTATATACTGGTTTAGTTGCTCGTTTCTGAGCATGGACTTACAGTATCATCCCGGGATATGAAGTAAAATAGTGTTTACAATTTGGATTTCGGGGACATAATAGGTCTAATTATTTTTCAAGGCAAGTTTCTCATTAAAGATGTGTGGAATGAGTTAGGCAACCAGCGCATTGTGAATGACAAACCCAAAAACCGCACCTCTTGCGGATTGGTTAGGGTTAGGTCTTTTCAACGCCAATCCGAAAAACTGACTCCAACCCAAAAGCTGAATTGTCAGCTCTAAAATAAAATGATATATTCAGGATATCTTTTTCCATAAAGGTAGGGAAATCAATTCAGGTCGTGTTTGGAGGACCATGTGTGACTCATCCAATCAAACGTGTATGTCATGGGTGTATGTACTACCAAAAGACATGCCTTGAGTAGTCCAAACCCTATCAAACAAATGATGAAACAAATATACGAAGATCGTGATGGTTTCAAGAAAGGCCTCATGTTGTAAGAGGATGGCAACGCTATTGTAAATGGAAGTAACAAAAACATAATAATGAAAACAAGGTGCTTAGAGGCAGAGTTCGGGGGATGCTTACATCCTTCAATCCAACATATCCCGACTCTATGCGAGAGTTCTTTTCAAATGCTTGAAAAATATTCCAACCCCACTCTTGGTATGTCTTGTTACCCGTAATACGCCATAGGTAAAAGAGTGATTCAACTGTCTCCGGTCTCAATATATTCCATGATGTACCAACGCTCATGTCCTGGTAATGTCATACATGGGAAAACACAGTAAGAAAATATAACATTACTACATTCACGTCATACCAATAACAGTATCTTACATGTCCAGTATGAAAGAAATAATTCTCTCCCGCCAGCTTAGATGGTGTTGACTGGTAGAAGTTATAGCACGTCCAAGCAAGCTGTAAGAAAAACGTAACGAATTCAGTCAAAGGACAAATGAATACATGGTGGTGAATTAGAGATTACTGAAAAAGGAAAAATATGCGGTTGTGTTTCATTCAAAAATAGAAGGGTTGAAGTTTCAAATGGTCCTCCGACAGTACAAACATACCATACTTGATCACCAAATTATTTTTTAAAATCATTGTTGATCCTTAAACTATTTGATGTCATCAAGAAGTCTCCCAAAATCTATCTTTTGATTAAGTTTAAGGGGAAATTTCACTTTCATTTAGGTATAAGAATAAAAGTTGATTGTAAAAAAATAGTTAGATCAAGTATGATACGCGTGTATAGTTAATTGATTACGTATGATACACATGCATAATAAAAACAACACACCAACAGAAGCATATGGCGTGAGAAAAACATCAAACCAAATTTGATGAGAGATTGAACCTTAGTTTTGTAACTACCTCTTCTGCAAGTGTGAGATATTTCTGAGCATCATCAGTCCCATAACCCGATGATCCTAAAGCCAGCATTCCTGGAACAAAGCAAGCTAACTCATCCATCTGCATATAATGGCAAATACAAACAAGCAATTAGAACATTACAATGTAACTAATGAATCACTTGAGGTACTTAAACTACACAATACTACCTTGTGCATTAAAGACTCCCCATTCTTCTCACAAATATACGTAAAAGAGGACGGTGTGGATCTTTTTATCAACTTTGATAGACCTTTCATTGATTTTTCCCACATTTCCCTGTTTCCAAGATTCCAAAAATGAATTTTGACATCAGGAAAAATTCAAGACTGCGGCAGAAATTAAACATTTCTAGGAATCAAATTCAGTTTCAGTAGAGAATGTGGTTAATATATTGAGGCTGTCAAATCAACTAATGAACTATAGACATCAGCAAGTTATGACTTAGGAGAGAGTTATTATATTTTGCGGACCAGTGGATATGGAAAATTGATGATTGAGGTTTCTCACCTATAATGCTTCACAGCTGGTGTCCTATTGCCTTGTACCCAAACTTTGAGTAAATATTCATAAAAGCTGCAATTTGAATTTTCAATGATGACAACAGATTTCAACTTGGTTACAAAATAAGCCGAGAAGAAAATGCAACATCACATATAAACTCACGTAATGAAAAATAAATGGTCACCTGTCACCCATGGCACCAAATGTTATTGTTGCAAATGATGTGGTTCCTCTTTCAGGATTAATATAAATGGGAAGCAGACCATCATCAGGGAAGGTTTTATTGAGTTGCACTATAACGTTCTCCGCCTGAAACAATAAACATAAACATCATTCAATCCACTGCCAAAAATTTATTCTTTTTTTCAAATATATTAAGTATCTGCTTCTCTATCGAATTAGTTTTTGCACACAGATGAAGCAGGTTAAGTGGATTGTCCCATAAAATTTAAGAAATTAAACATGAATTTGAATCACACAACCCTTATCCAATAATGTTTGTTTATGCATAACAGAAATTATACCTTCTGCTGATATTTTGGGTCTCCTGTCCGTTGAGAGAGAGCAATAAATTCCAGCTGCTCAGTGCCAGAATCTGCCAGGATACTATCCCCCTATGAAAAAGAAAAATTACAAAATCTGTTACAAACTGTCACAGTCAAAGAAGGTGATAGTGTGCATATCAGACAGAACTTAAGAGGACCTACGAAATAGAGGATTCATTGGAGAAGCCTGGTATAGAGAGGGCTAAACCCATTCCCAATTTCAGACTTTATGAAACCCAAAAAGAAAAAGGGAGAAAAAGAATGATATTCTCCACATTCAGGGCCAAGAACAAACTCTGGCTAGAACAATTTCAGGATTACAAGTAGTTAGTGCTTCGAACCTACGGAAAACAGTAAACTAAGAGCCATACAGAAATCATGTGCTAGGGTATAATAACTTCCTGAATTTACACTCACAACAACAATTAAGGGGCGCTGTTTCT
>JAYMTH010003701.1:0-10601 GCA_036897465.1 Pelargonium australe | reverse complement strand
ACTACTTTGGACTAAAGTCAAACACTCGGCTGAACTTTGGACTGCTACTTATCATTTTAAAGTTGGGGGACTAAATTAGAACGTTTTGAATAGGATGAAGACTAAAATGAACCTTATTCCTTAAAACAACAGCTAATACTTTATATTATTTAAGAAAGGTCACAATCCGTGGATAATTTGTCCATTTCTCCTTCCAAACAAGTATGAAAAAAGACAACCAAACCAATCAATCTAGCTTTATAAATAAAGAGATACCATTTTTATTTTACATTCACAATTCACCCAATAATATATATATATTCCCTTGGCGCCTTCTCTTTATCTCAAACAAAACCATTTCAATGTTGGGACGAGTGCCATGTTCTTCCGCAACCGCATCACCAGTCACGTGCACCGCACTCGCACCGCCTTCTTCTTCCTCTGGACACCTTGATTTTCAGGCTTTGCCGTATCGCTCTCGATTTCTCGTCGCGACGGCGAAGATTTCTTGCGGCGCCGGCGCGAGGGTGGGAGGCAGAAGCTGCCGGTTCCGGCTGTTTTGCCAATCCATGGCCAACGATTTGGAGGTAATTAAACATTTAAACCAATTTTTTTGAACATTTTTTGTTGTTGTTGTTTTTGCTCTAAATTTGGTGATTAGACTGGTTTGAGGTTGTTGATTAACTAGTAAAAAGAAAAGATGAAAATAACGTGACTGCTAAGTAGGTTCTGGAAGTTAGTGGCTTCAATATCTTCTCAATTGTGTTACTTATACGGCACTACTACTCAATTGTGTTGTTTTTTTGGTCATCTAACATCGTTGTATAGGTGCATTTTCATTCGAGGAGGTAAGACTCGTTACGTCATTCCGTCATTTATACCTTTTGCTTTTTCTTAATAAAACTGGTAGGGTCCGGCCAAACCCCCACTCTTGCGTTCTCTAAAAAAAAAAATGAGAATTATGATAATCTTATTTCCATTTCAACTCCAAGTTAAGATTTTAATTTCAAAAGCTACATTAGGCAATATGTTTTTTTTTTTAACTTAAGCCCATTAATAGACTTCATTATGTGTTTGGCTGCCGAGAAAGTGGAGGAAAGTTGATGTAAATTCTTTCCCAAGTGGAGGAAAACTAAAATCATCCCCACAAGTCATTGTTCAGTCACTTTCAATTGCAACTTCAGAGGTTATATTTTCTTTACAGACAGACGAAATACAGATACCGAGGTGTTCACCATTCCTAGAGAGTGATTTACTGTCGAGAAGTGGTGGCCTGGCCTCAGATGAATGGGAAGCAGTTCCCGACATATGGAGATCTTCTGCAGAAAAGTATGGTGATCGGATGGCTTTGGTGGATCCATACCATGACCCACCTACAAAAATGACTTATAAGCAGGTTATTTTTCTTATATTCTATTCTTATGCTAAAATTCCATTTGTAATGGTTATAGTTGTAGACTTGTAGTCATTGGTTTCATACTTTTAAACAACTAGTTGCATTTTCTAACTCATTGATGCTGTTCTCAGTGAACATTCATTTTGTGCTTATGTTATATTGTTAAGATGTTTAGTTTTCTATGTATCTAATGTATTTGGTACTTATAGAAGGATATATTGTATGTGGATTACAAGCCAATCTGAGTATCACATTTTGATGGAACATTTTCACAAATGCCGGGTTGAATGTTTTTTTTTTTTTTTTTTTTTTTGTCTCATTGTTTCAATTTTTTATCATACAAGTTTGCTGGGATCCTGTTACATTCCAACTGATAGCTATCTCTTAATAGCTCAAGGAACCTAACTGTTATCACTTTGTTAGCTTTTTTGCTTAGTGAATGAAAAGATTGGTATCTTCCATTTTTCCTAATACCATTCTCTTCACCTTTCTTTCTCCTTCTCAAATTTGCAGCTGGAGCAAGAAATTTTAGATTTTTCTGAAGGCCTTAGGGCTATTGGAGTAAAGCCAGATGAGAAGATTTCACTTTTCGCTGAAAATTCATGTCGATGGCTTGTTGCAGATCAAGGTACATGACAGTCATAATGTTTATCTTTTGCTCAAATATTGCATAACTAAAAGGTGACCCCCCTTTGGAGCATCCACACATTTTTCTTTTTAAATTTCTGTCTTGCATTTATTTTTGTTTTCGATACCTAAGCTTTTGCCGTTAAGAGTTTTTAACATAAGGGTGTGGCCCTTTTATGAGATTAGTTCCTTTAACATTTCTGTATAAATGTTTGATGGCGAAAATGGCAATATAGAGTTGGCTATGACTTGGGTTCTGTACGTAGTGTATGATGGTGTCCTTGAAACATATATGTGGCCTTAGCTAGAATTGATCTGTTCTCATTGCAAACCGAGGTTCAAGTGTTCTCAAACAATGGTTGAATATGCTTGGAGTAAAGTCTATACAAAGAAACTACTGAGTTAAGTAATCATCAAATTAACGTTGCATAGCAACATAAAACATTGTTGATATAGATGTTATAAACATTGCATTTGAACCAATTAAGTTTAACAAGGTTCAAACATATCTAGTCTGCTTATTTGGTTATTGATCAGATAAATAGAAATAAAACTCACATGGTAAAAATATGAAAAAAATGAATAACATATAAAGGTGGAAGCCAAGCCTAATTGACAAGGTTGACCTTACAGGAAGTCTAAGCCTTTATGTAAAACCCATTATTTAAAAATATAAGACTTATTTTATCTTGCAAAAAGTAGGGGTAAGTATATTACCAAGCCCAAATTTTGTTGCCTTTGACAAACAAGGGACATTAATCAATAAGCACTCAATGATCATTCTGTTGGCTGATATGGGATTTCAAAAAGGTTGAAACAAAGTCATGTTTGCAGCTAGTACACCCTTACCGAGAACAGATGTGTAGTGGACCCCACCCATCTCCGCATTAAGTGCAAGTATGTGCCTCTTCACAATGACTCACCACTTAGTTATTCTGTCCTCTGAATCTCTGATAAGCAGTTAGTATCTCCTAGGGTAAATGAAATCATTGGATTCATAATATGCTGAATTAATATACATATGATTTGTTCTGTTCAGTACATTAATCACTAAGGAAGTAGTTTTTAGGTTTGAAAGATGTGGCTAAATGGAAACGATGGTGGTGGACCATGGTGATTGGTGCTTGGGTGCGATGACAGTGAAAAATGGATAATTACAGTATTGGGGGAAATAGTGGTAAGAACAACAAAAGTAATAGAGATGAGAATGAGGGCAAGGTGGTGGCAGTTGTCAGTGGTTGCAAAATGCTAACTTATATGCTCGTCGACCCGAGGCTGGATTAGTAATGTAGCAGTGGTAGTGTAGATATAATGCTTACTAATAATGGAAGTAGTGGTGGTAAAGGAGTGATGATAATAATGCATTGTCTCGGTAGACATGTTTGACGGGTAGATGTACAAGTAGTTTTAATGAAGTTGATGAACACAACTTAGTTGTGTCCATAGTCAGGTGCTGGCTGTACAAATGTGGCCAGTTTGGTTTGCAAAGTTATAATTTGTACAATTATCATTGACATGGGATGTAGGCTTTGAAATACAAAACTTTTAAACCCCAAATTTAATCCTGGACGACAAAATTGATATTTCAAACAAATAAGTTATTGTAGAAAGCAAGATCCTGTATGTATGTAGTTTGACTGATCAAATATGAAATAGGTAAAAGACATCCCAATCACAATTTCATGTTCAGTGTGTCCAGTCAAGATTACCTTTGGGTTTGATTGGTAGGCTTTATTCACCCAGCTTGCTGCTTATGTTTGTAGAACAGCTGGTCACATTTTTTAAAAGTTGCAAGGTGGAGATACAACCAAGAAATATAAAGTTGGAACTAAATGATTATTAAGGCCAACTCTGACTAGAGCAATTATCCTCAAGGGTAATTTATTACATTTGATGCGAGCAGTAGTTTCATGTATCATATTTATTTACGTTTATTCATCTGAACATATGTTACTGGTTGAATTATGAATATAATTTTTTCATGTTTTTTTCCTAGCCTAGGTATCATGGCCACAGGAGCAATAAACGTGGTAAGGGGGTCAAGGTCTAAAGTTGATGAGCTATTGCTAATATATACTCACTCTGAAAGGTTTGGGAAACAGTTCCTATGTTTCTTGTTAATCCATGCAGTGCCAATAATGATTTGAAAAGTTAGTTTAACCAACTCTCCTTAGCAAATATATGTGTTATGAATATTTTCACAATCATACTGTAAAGCTTTTGAAGTCAAGTAATGATTTTAGGATTAAAGCCCAAAATGGTCCCTGTACTATTAGTAGTGAACCAAAATGGTCTCTCTACTTCAGAATGAACCAATTTAGTCCTCATACTATCTCAAAGTGAACCAAAGTAGTCCATTTTGTCTGTTGACCATTAGTTGACCGTGAAGTGTGTTGATGTGGCTGTGGCTTATCGGTCAACTAATAGTCAACTGATGGAATGGATTACTTCAGCTCATTTTGAGATAGTACGAGGACTAAATTGTTTTATTTTTAAATAGATGGACTATTTTGGTTCATTTTAAATAGATAAACCATTTTGGTTCCCTGCTAGTAGTACATGGACCAACCAAGACATGTGGGTCAAGCGGTTTAAGCGTTTTGGATTCCCTTTGAGGTCTCCGGTTCGAGCCTCATTGTCGACGGTATGGGGTGAGATTTTGGGTTAAAAAGGGAGAGCTACCCTTGTTGGGTAGCTCAACTTATCAAAAAAAAAAAAAAAAAAAAAAATAGTACATGGACCTTTTTGGGATTTAATCCACGATTTTAAGATACCAAAAGATTTTCATAGATGGTATTAATTATTGAGTTCTCTTACTTTTTTATACTAGTATATGGCTTTTTGCTAGCTTGTGACTAATAACACATAAAAGTAGGAAATAACTGATGGGTCACACTTCTCTTTTTGTAGCTCACCACAAACATTAGTAACAAGACTACTGCTGAGATTTTGAGCACCGTCACTAATTAGAACGAACAGTCAGATCTATCATGAATTTTTGCTGTCAAATTATAGACTAATAACACACTTAGGTGATTGATTTGAAGATCTTAACCTCAGCGGGTTTGAGTAACATATCAGAACCCTCAAGGGATTTCGAACAATAGAAAGCTCACGGGCCTAAAACGACAAATTTTATATATATATTTTTATGTGTCCATGTGTTTTTTATGGTAACATCTTTGTATAACTTTATGGTATATTGATTGGATAAAAAAGTTCCTCTCATCTTCTTGTTCAATAAAAAAGACACATGTTTAATTTAGTTTTCTATTTTTACAGTGTTGCACTTGTTGTGGACAGTCCTGAGTTGTTCAATCAGATTGCAGAAACTTTCTGTTCCACTACAAGTTGTAGATTTGTCATCCTACTTTGGGGGAACAAATTATGCCTGGCTAGTGGAGTGGAAGCATCGCCTATGTACGACTACAAGGAGATAATAAGTTTGGGGCAAGAGAGACGTAGGAGCTTGTTTCATTCTCACACGGCTGGTAAGCCAATTACAATGTCACTTTAAATCACAAATTATCTTTTTCTTTGTTTCTACCATCGAATTCCTTAGATTTACGGACTCAGTTTCTATTACAATGTTCTTTACAGATTTTTGCTGTAACTTGGTTCAGTTGGTTGCATAAAGCACGATTTAGCAAAAGAAATCTTAATAGAGTTGGCCTTGGGTTTTTCAGTCAAAGTCTTTTGTTAATTATATGGAGCGAAAGTTTTTCCAGGTTTCTGCTGTATTTATTCACATTTGAGTCATCATGAAGATTGGGAAAATGGTTTAAATATGTTATTGACTTATTTTCATAGCATGAATCCCATGGTATTTAGTTTTTTTCTTTCTTTCTCGGCAACAATATATATCATAATAACCCATCATTTCCAAGGTGAAAAATTGGGAGTTGAACAAAAAACTGATAGGATGAGATTCCCAAATGGATTAAGTTATCTAACAGCAGTACTGAATCCTACAACTATGAGGCCATCCGCTCTGATCCCTGCCTGATGAGGTCAAGAAATGCTCTTGTTCAGCTAGTAATGTCTTTTCTTCATCTTTAGCCAGTCCATTCCGTGTCTCTGTGATAAAAGCTAATAGTGCTATATTTTGGGTAGTAATGCTTTAAGGTATCACATAACATGTTACACTTAAGGTTTTATTTTGATATAGAAATAATATGGCTCTAGCTAGCTTCTAAAAACCACGTTAATAATATTTTAATTGTGCTTGTGCCAATGAATGCTGTCGCGTCACTGATACAAAAGAAGAGCTAAACCTGTTGCTGCCTATATTGCTTAACAATTTGTCAGATTTATGAACGAAACATATATGTATTTGATGGTAATTACACATAATAATTAAGAGATGAAGTTTGATAGGTTAGTTTATATAATTAGCTGTAGCCACACATTGGGATAAAACAGTCTCTTGATTCTCATCTAGGGTAACACGGTGAGAATCTAGTTATGTTGTGCTCATGTGTCAAGAATGAAAATCTTTGTTGAACTAAGCAATATTGAATCATGCACTTTTTTCATGGGGAATGAGTTCAGTCAGCTAATCCTCTTTGCAGGGAAGCATTACATCTATGAGGCCATCCGTTCTGATCATATTGCTACACTTGTATATACAAGTGGAACCACAGGCAATCCAAAGGGGGTTATGCTTACACATCAGAATCTATTGCATCAGGTTTGATGGATTCATATGCTTACATGTTGGTTGTTTGTTGAACTTAGCACCTCTTTTCTACTTGCTTTATTTGACAAGCTTTGAGTCTCTTTCATTTTGTCTCTAGACGAGTTCATAACCGTAATTCAGTTCTTCCTCAATTATATTCTAGATAAGGTACTTGTGGGACATTGCACATGTTAGACCTGGGGAAAGATTGCTCAGCATGCTTCCTCCTTGGCATGTGTATGAAAGAGCTTGCGAGTATTTCGCTTTCACCTGCGGAAGTGAGCAAGTATATACAAATATAAGAAACTTGAAGGTAGTATACTTCTGTTCGCTAACTTTTGTGCATATTCAGATGATTGCTTTTTATACCTTGAACTTGATTGCAATGATCCTGATTAATTGGAAGAATTGTGAAGTCCATCCTGATCCTTGAACTTAATTGCAATGATCCTGATTAGTTCACTGTTCAGTTAGTGATATGAGTGGGCAAAGAACTAATTGTTCCTTTACCTGTTTTATTAATTTTGAACCGTATAATTACAACTATTTTTGTTGATAGGTTGATTTGGGGCACTATCAACCACATTACTTAATTTCTGTTCCCTTAGTATTTGAGACCCTCTACAGGTATGTCCTCTGGATACTAATGCATACCATATTTGTGGAGTTTGCACTTTCCATTGCATTCATGATGGTACCTCGCTTTTTTGCTTAGTGCATGAGTTGGAGAAATATATAACTCTGTATTTGTTACAAAATACTGAATTGATGGTCGTATATAAAACTTGCAAGAACTTTAATGATTGATAATTCAAGAAATAGGATGTGAAATAGATCTTTAGCAGGGCATATGACCTAGTCATAATGATTGATCCCATTCATCCTCAAAAGTACTTAGAACTTTAAGGTATTGGTGGAGCACTAACATACTAAAATAATGTTGCGAGACGTTGATTCACAATTACTGGAGGCCCCTGAGGTGTAGGGTTTCTTTGCTTCTTGAACGAATAAGGTTTCTTTTGACATGAAACTAGCCACATATGTTTTGCGTTAGATTTCAAATAGTTGAGGTACATGTAATGATTTGTGTTTCCACAGCTACAATGTCAATCTTATTCGTTGGGTCTCACGCGCAACTATATGTATCTCATTTTTTCATATTTTTTCAATGTGGGATTTGGTCACCCACTTCAATTTCCCAAACATATAATGATACTAATGAAACTCTACTAACAAGGTTGACCTTTAACTATTGGAAGCCCAAACTATTATGTGTATTGAAATGGATTAAAGGTCAAAAAGGTCACTGAACTTGTAAAAAGTCACTGTTGTAGTCACTAAACTTTGAATAAACCACTTAGGTTCCTGAACTTCAATACTTTGGGTCAATTTAGTTCCTGCCGTTAGTTAAATTAGACTAACGACATGGACTAAATTGATCCAAAGTATTGAAGTTCAGGGACCTAAGTGATTTATTCAATGTATAGAGACAGACAGTGATTTTTTACAAGTTCAGGAATTTTTTTACCTTTAATCCTATTGATATCAAGTTGGTAAAGTGGTCAATGATGCATGGCGGCAATGAGTACTAAGACATGTACATAGGCAATTTTGGCCACTAGAGAAAAAGTACATCTATAATCAAGCCCAAAAATACCCACTTTCACTGCTTACACCTATTGACAACCAACAACAAATTTTCCAAGAGGAAGGGGAACCAATTCCTAAGTACCTTGAGCATCCAAAGAAGACATCATCTAATCAACCATTGCTTGACGTGATCTTGAGAGAGCAATAGAGTATGAAGAATATATTCACTTATTTTATTCATTCTAATTACAGTTCTATACATAGAAAATAAATAATATCTACACAAAGAAATCAACAAATTCTATAGTACTGTCAACTCTAAATTAGCACATGTGATTGTAACAATTAAGTATTAAGTAAAGGTCATGGTAAGTTTGTAATATTGTTATTGAAGGTAGTACATGCTAATCAATTTGGGCTATAATGCAGTCTTGTGACCATGAGCTCACGTGTTCTAGTAAGGGAAAAATCTCGGTGAAAGAGTAGGAGGAAAGTTACAGACATAAATGATCTTTCCCAAACCCCACAATGGTAGAAGCCTCGTGTACTAAGCCATCTTTTTTGCCTATAAAAAGTTTTCCTATCATGCCTAAGTACATCCTCTAAATTTGTTGTTTTTATTTTTAATATTATTCTCTTGCCTCTTTTATTGTCAAAAAAATGTTTTATTGTTTTTCATAAATCTTTTATTTTCTCCTTGCAGTGGTATCCAGAAACAGATTTCTAGAAGCTCTACTGCTCGTAAGCTGGTAGCACTGATACTCATAAGATTTAGTCTGACTTACATGGAGTTAAAAAGGATATATGAGGTCTGTTAGTTTAGTCCTTAACTTCCTTCAACTATCGAAGCTCTCTGTTTATTATTTTATAATCTGGGCCGCATAGAGATGTTTGCATCCAACTATTTTCAGAAATAGGAAACGAAATAATAGGAATTAGGAAATACTAATAATTAGGATACTATATTGTGCTGTAATTAGGAATTCTCACATGCAAAACATATTGAATCCAACTGTTGCATATACTGAGCATCGATAGTTTCAATCAGCCCTAATAGTTAACCTTATAGTTCATATTGACATTCAAAATTGAGTAGGGACCACCCATGCAATGGGTTATGTCATCTCAAGGTGACTGTTAACACGACGTTATGAACCATGTCAAACTTTTGAACAACAATAATAACTCTCCTAAACCATGCATGGGGTTTGGTGAGGGCATCTATATACACAACGTCATCCCTGACTTTATAGAATGTTTGTTTTCTTGATTCGAGATAGCGACCAATACTTGCTTTCTAATACATTAGTCATTCGTTTGCAGAGAATGTCCATACCCCCTCTTCCCCAAACTTCTAAGCCCCTATTAACATCTTATTAATTAGCCTAACTAGGTATGTTCTAGTCCCTGATTCATCTTTTACCTATTTTTTCCGACATAAATTTCTTATATCCTTACCGCTTAACTAAAGGAAATTTCATTTCCCCTGCATAAACTGAATAATGATGAATGTTGGGACTGTTTGTGCTAAGTTTAGTTTCATTCACAGTTCAAAACTAGTTTCTCAATTGTCTAATACCTTTAAATAAATTTTCAGGGAAAATATCTAACAGGAAACAGGAAGCAACCTTCGCATCTTGCTTCATTACTGGACTGGTTATGGGCAAGAACTTTTGCTGTCATTTTGTGGCCAGTGCATATATTGGCAAAGAAGCTTGTGTATAGTAAAATTCACTCTGCTATTGGAATATCAAAGGTTCTTCTTTTCCATAAGTTCTCAGTATATATACTATTCGTAAAAGACCCAATTTGGTACATGGACTTTTCTTATCCTAAAATAGTCCATGAAATTTCAAATATGGATCCAAAATGGTTTTTTTCGTTAGTTTCTCCGTTAAGTGGTATGACGTGGATTTTAAAATATGTTAAATTATTCTTATTTTGCTGACGTGGCGTGTCATGTGTTGGTCGCATGAGTTTAGTACATCCGGATTGTCACGTCAACAAAATAATTGAATAGAAATAAGGGAAAATTACACGTACCTCTCCTCTTAACTATGCATATTACACATACCTCTCCTGAAGATCATGTTGTTACTTTTACCACCCCTAAAGATTGCCACATTTTTACACGTCCATTTTTTCATCAATTTTTTCGTCTGATAGGTCAAAAAGACCAAAATATCCTTATGAAAAATAAATAAACACAATCCAAACCATCCAAATAGTCCCTTATAAATTAAAAAAACAAAACAAAACAGAGAAGTTTGTTTGTCTTCTCCGGCAAGCCCTCCTTCTCCGGCGTTCGTCCATCTTCTCCGGCGGCCTCCT
>JAYMTH010003700.1:0-10602 GCA_036897465.1 Pelargonium australe | reverse complement strand
AAAAAAAACGAAATAAGTAGGCGCCACGTAGGCCGCCTTATCATTTTGTACCCAAAAACTTTTACATTTAGCATTTTTCTTTTTTTAATATTAATTATACTAATATTTTATTAAGTCATGACTGCAAAAGAAAGTATACTCTCTCATGGAGAAAGGAGTAGACGGGAATTTTGGATTTTCCAAGCAAATAGAAATGAAGCTCCTCTACTGTTAATTTTGTTTTTAATATTAATTACTCCTTCAACCCAGAATAGCCCTCTCTCATGCCCTAATTCCTGATCTCTTCCATTTTTCCCCAATCCAGAACCTCAATGTCAATTACTCGTCAATCAACCCTGCCCTAAAAAAAATTCTCAGATTGACCTCTGTGTTCCCATTTCCATTCATCAAGCAGCTTCAGTTGTTTCCTCTTTTGGTTCGGGCGTATCAGATTTCAATTCTCTTCCATCAAGCTCCAGGTCATTTCGTGGTAATTTAATTTTATCAGGCTGAGTTGCACGATTTTTTGTGCTCATAGCATTGATTATGCCCTCTCTTTTTTCTGTTAGGGTTTCTATTTTTATTTCTATACTCGCGAATTGCTATGTGGGTCTATCTCAGGTTTCATATTTATAACATGGGTTTGTTGCAGAAAAGCTATGGGTTATGCAAGATAATTGGGTAGGTTAGAAATTGGAAATTTAAGATCTTCGAGTGTTAATTTGTTGCTTGGGACCTTAGAAAGCGATCCCACTATCAATCATCAATATCTTGAGTATTTGCATGTGTAATGGATGTTTAATTTCGCACAAACTGATAGAACAGTAAGCATGAAATTTGAAGGTAGCAATTTAAACCATGGGCAGTAATGAGATGGATAAAGCGTCAAAGAAGGATGAGCGAAAGACTCTACCTACTGTGCATTAGAGAAATGAATTTTTCATTGTGGGAGGTAAGCAAAAATTACACTAAGATGGGAAAATTTTAATTTTAATTTTTCATACAAACTATTGTAAGAATATTTTTACATTTTGTGAGTACATTGCACTGCCAAATATTTGGTGACACTTCCTTAAAGTTGAAAGTAGTGTTACCAAACAAGCACTTAATGTGGAGGTAGGTGAGTGCCCACAACATTACGTTTGATTGAGAAGCCAGTGTCGTCGTCTTTGCTTGCAGTAGTGTCTGCGAATCCTAAACGGTGCGTTTAAATTCTTCCCTAACCTCACATCAGAAGTGAATCAGCTTTCCTCTGATCGCAATTTCTCACTGTAAAATCTCCATTCTCCAAGTTCAGATTGAAGATCTAGGAAGAAAGCCATGGCAGTGTAAGTTCCATTCCCTGAATTTTACTTGTTTTTCTATGTTATTTCAATGTTCAAACCTCAACTAATCTCTGTTTGTTTGCCAAGAAAGTAGAATTCTGTATCCTAGAATATTCGAACCACAAGCTCGTTTGGCTTAAATTGATATTGGAATCAAATTGATTTTGAGTATGGTGCTATTAAATTTAGTTGAAATGATGTACTATTCTCAGCAATCTAAAGATGATAATTTGTTCTGATCCTGATATGTGTGAGGTTCATACAGAGTTGCATCTGCTCCGGGAAAGATCTTGATGACCGGAGGATACTTGATTTTGGAGAGGCCCAATGCAGGTCTTGTTCTCAGCACGAATGCCCGATTCTATGCAATTGTGAAACCGCTTTATGAAGAAATTAGACCTGACTGCTGGGCTTGGGTGAGTAATTCTTTTTCGTGCAATTTTCAGAGTTACTTTAGTATTGGTTGCTTGGTAAATGTTTGTTCTTTAATGGTTGGAATGATATATTTAATTTTCTAGAATTACTTGACATTTTTCTTTCGGAGACTATTTTCTAGGTGTACTGAATGGACTATAAGAATTAAGGTTGATAAAAGTATTGATTCTGAATTTAATCTATTACCAGGAGAAATGAATCTATCACAAATCTTATTGCAGTCTTTGTTTATCAAGTCTTGATGTAGTTACGGAAGAAATGTATGCTAAATTATTCCAAGGAAGGAGAGCCCTGTGCAGCTTATGTAATAGAATGCACCTGAGCTTTATTAGAATTTTAGACAGATGTCCGAAGACTTTAGATATGATGTTGTACTGTGGACATTGGACTTTGTTTGCATTAAGATGCGAAGGCCTTTCAAATAGGGACGATGTTAAAGTGACAGACAATCAGTTTCTGTGGAATGTTTTTATTACTTGCTTGCTTGGTTTAATAACTGTGTTGTGACAAAATTGTCCCTTCACTAGGAATATCTTCACTAATAAATGACATTTTTTTTGCTTTCTTTGTTACCTGCAGGCATGGATAGATGTGAAATTAACATCTCCTCAGCTTTCCAGGGAGAGCATGTATAAATTATCACTGAAAAACTTAATGCTTCAGTGTGTTTCTTCAAGGTGAGTTTCTATTTAAAGTCTCTTAGATTATAATGACTTGAAAAAAGATGATAAATGAAACTCATAAAATGAATTTAAGAGATAATGGTTACTGTACTTGGTTTCTCATGTCAGTGAATCGAGGAACCCTTTTGTAGAACAAGTAGTGGAATATGCTGTAGCTGCTGCTCATGCCACATTTGGTGAGAGTAAGAAGGATGTGTTAAACAAGCTACTCTTGCAAGGTAATGTTTGGTGTTTGCATTTATATCAACGTCTTTGCAAAAAAAAAGAGGAAACACTAGAATTTCAAGAATCTAATGTTTCATCTGGATTAGTATGCAGGTCTTGATATTACAATTTTAGGTTGCAATGACTTCTATTCATATCGGAATCAGGTATTTGACTCTTTTATATTTTTATATATGATAGAGTTATTTATTTGTGGCATATCTTATTTATTTATTCATTAACTTTATATTTCTTAAATTTAAAAGGGCCTATAGTTTTTTCTTATATTTGAATGTCGTATAATATATTAGTTTGTTGTTTTGGTTTGAGGAGATTTTTTTTCTGTTGTCCCTACTGTGCACATAGTACATTTTTTTTTTAAAAATGTAATGCAAAAACCTGTTCATGTACTACGTAGGAACCTTTAGGGTTGTAGCTTTTACTTTGAAGAATGTGAATCTCACATGTTGTTGTGTTTTGCCCTTTCCATTAGATCGAAGCACGTGGGCTTCCTTTGACATCGGAAGCATTGGCTAGTCTTCCCGCTTTTACATCAATTACCTTTAATGCAGATGAATCTAATGGAGCGAACTACAAACCTGAAGTTGCAAAAACAGGTTTGGGTTCGTCTGCAGCAATGACAACTGCAGTTATTGCTGCCTTACTCCATTACTTTGGAGTTGTTAATCTGTCATCATGTAAAGATCAACAAGTGGATCTTGATATGGTGCATGCGATAGCTCAAACGACACATTGTATTGCACAAGGAAAAGTTGGAAGTGGGTTTGATGTTAGTTCTGCAGTTTACGGCAGTCAGCGCTATGTTCGATTTTCACCAGAAGTGATATCTTCTGCTCAGGTCTCTCTCTCTCTCTCCCTCTCTCCCTCTCTCTCTCTCTCTCACACATATACATGATTTCCCCATGTATAGAATTTTCTCTGGAATCTAAACAGCAAAACTTGTGTTTGACGGTTAATCCAAGCACTTAAAAATTGTGCACAAAATATGTCACTCACTCAAAATACATATATAAGATAAAGAAATGTTAAAGGAAGGAAAACTATGGTACTTGTAACTCACTTAGATTTCTATAGTTGACTTTTTTCTACTAGCCTTCATCGTTGAAGCATATTCATACAAATTAGTTTAAGGGGAAAATCACTAAAATTTTGTGAATTTTTTCATTTTGCATTATGATATCACAGGATAAAGGGAGGTCATCTAAAGAAGTTATTGCTGGCATCCTGAAAGGAAAGTGGGACCATGAGAGGACCAAGTTTTCTTTGCCCCCTCTAATGACTCTTGTAAGTATGTAAAGGTTTAAGGTTTTGCTAATACTAGTATTTTTGTTGTGTAGATGTAGATATTAAAGGACAACCAGATCTGATGAGCAAATGCCACTTTCCTTTAGCAACATAGTATTACGGATCAAAACTTTTTTAAATAAATGAAAAAAGGCACACATAATAATTGCCTATCACAAAAAAGTATCCACCCCTTCCCCCTTTTATGTTATCCGTGTTATGAGACAATATAACCGGTCATTTCTCCATCCCACCATTGAATTGATTGAGTTCCTTTGAACATCTAGTGTTATATGAAACTCAAGTTTCCACCTCGTATCATGCGATTATCATGTATGAAGAGAATGATTCATTAAGCAACTGATAAATGATGAAGTGCATACTGGACAACTATTATGATTGTAGATGGATTGGATGGATTATTCTCATCACTTACATGAAGGAGACATTTTTCTTGTATAGATTGCAAAAAAAAAGGATATAAGTGTGAGGAGTGGGAGTGATTAACAATCTCTCTCTCTCATACGCAGATTAGCAATCTCTTGATTGACAATTTTTCTTACAATTGCCTCTTTTTCTTGCTAATCCATACACTCAGAGATGTATGTTTTTCTTTCTCATTCTCTTCTCTTACCCCTCTTGGGTTAATCCATTGCATTGTCATAGAACATATATTAAATATTAATTTGCCTAGGAAAAAAAAAATCTATTCAAAACTCTTCATTGAAATTCCTATTAATGGAAGTAAATATGCTTAGCATATTAAATATAAATTGGCTAGCCAATATAGCCAAGTGAGAGCATTTGGAACTTCATATAAAAAAATACGAGCAAAGCAATCCAAATAGTTTTTTTAAAGGGTTCATGTAGCCAACTCCAACCCTGTTTGGGGAATGGCTTAGCTGTTGGTGTTGTTGTTGTTAAAGAAGAACGCTGTACAATTGTTAAGTTTCTCTTTGTTTTCAATCATATTGAAGCAATGTTTTTTCTCAAATGATTATGGTGTTTTCTTTAGCTACTAGGAGAACCAGGAACTGGGGGTTCATCCACACCATCAATGGTAGGTGCTGTAAAAAAGTGGCAGAAATCTGACCCTCAGAAATCCCTAGAGACATGGAGAAAGTTGTCAGAAGCAAATTCAGAACTTGAAGCACAACTTTATATATTAAGCAGATTGGCAGAAGAACACTGGGATACATATAAAAGCATGATAAACAATTGCAGCATTCTGAAATCAGATAAGGTATTCCTGTTCATTATTTCTCACATTTTTAAGGATAGTAATATGAAAGTAAAATTGCTTAGTAACGGTACATAGTATTTCATTGAGGTCCATATCCTGGAAGATTAACTTTTGCTGATGTCTATTAGCAATGAAGATATGATATGCTAGAAGATATAAGGCTAGTTTTCTTAACAGAACCCGCTTCTGAACACCTTTTTTTGTGTTGTTGCAACAATATGCTGTCATTTCAAGAAAGCCTTATGTGAAGTGAAGCATCAAGTTATTTCTCACTTACAAAGAAGGAAAAAAATGAAATTTTTAGGTACTTATTTATGTTGAAATCATTTACTAACAGAGCAGGATTTTTTGGCAACTATGTGTTTTAAGAAATTTCGTATTTATTTTCAATTTATTTTTTCTAAGGAATAGTTGTTGACACATTGTTGCAGTCTTGATCTCATCTTAAAATCTAGCAAAACTTTTTTGTTAAAAGCCTAGATGAATGATAGGTGAACATTACTTGAAAATGTGTTTTACATGGTGATGGAAGAAGTTATTGCAATGTAATACTAGACTTAGTTTCAGATCGCGAACTTTGTTGCTAGCTGTTGAGATATCTAGAAGAAGTTGAAATTGCAAAATCCACCTGTCCCACCAAGCTTGAGTGATTTTTTCACTTCTATCATTTGGCTATGTTAGCTTTCCCTTTGTAGCTACTTTTTCTTCACCACTGTCCCTTATTTGATGTTTTGAGATGTTATTGCAAATTGCATGAGCAGTGGATGGAGCAAGCCACTGGACCAAGTCAAGAAGCAGTTGTTAAAGCACTGTTGGGGACAAGAGCTGTAATGCTTGGCATCAGATATCATATGCGCCAGATGGGTGAGGCTGCAGGTGTTCCGGTAAGTCCATTTTTCTTTTACTTTACTACCTCTTGCCTTCTTTTGCTTCTGAATTTTTCTTATATTTCCGTATAAAAAGCTTAATTAGGTGGATCATGGTTGTTCTACCATATGAGGGGAAAGTTTCTCAAAATTAATATATTGATTCCAACGATTCTTTGAATTTTCTTTCTATATTTTCCCTTTGGAACCATTGAGTTGGAAGAAGAGAAAGTAAACAAGTCTTTAACACGCTGAGCATGATGAAACGAATAAAAACAATAGCAGAGTGAAACTTATATCCCCATATCGTTTCATTACCATGAGACTCTTTCATGTATCTGTTGAGCAATCTCTTCAACATTTCAAAATTGCAGATTGAACCTGAATCTCAAACTCATCTCTTGGATGCTACTATGGAAGTGGAAGGAGTTTTGTTGGCTGGAGTTCCTGGAGCAGGTGGATGTGACGCTGTCTTTGCTGTTACATTGGGAGACTCTAGCAGCAATGTGGCCAAAGTATGGAGCTCACTCAATGTTCTAGCCCTGTTAGTTAGAGAAGATCCCCGGGGTGTTTCAATAGAAAGCGGCGATCCACGAACAAATGAAATCATGGCAGCCATATCTTCAGTTCATTTAGAATAGTTCATATTCTTGATCTGTATCTGCTAAATTATGAGAGTGATCTTCAGATTTGGTGGCACTTGTAAGTTATGTATGAAATTTTGGACTGGTCTAATTGTTGAAAGCTTGAACTCACAGGCATGGTTAAACTATAACCAACTTTTTGCCGTGCTTCCTTACGGTTTTCTATAGTTTTCACTTCCTTCGTACAACTCCTTGAATGTTTCAAGCAGAGGTAACAAACAAGCCCTCGATGGCATGAAATCGCGGGCATTGTTAAACTATGATATTTCTTTTTTCTTTCGGTTTATATCATGGGGTCCCTGAGCGAAAATTGTTAGAAAATAAATAAATTTGGGGGTGTTCATACTGTACTGGTTCAGAGCGTTAGATTGGAATTGGATAATCTCAGATCTAACAGCTCTTGATCACTTGTGTTACACGCCCCATCCGTAGCGCGTGGTTGGGACAGTAAGTATCTTGGTCGTGCGACTTCATCATACACTCCCTCATCTCGCGCGTGGTTTTCACCCTCTCCCTCTTCAGTCATCGTCATCACGAACCAACTACTGAGCAAGAGTGAAGAAGGCGGGACCCGCTAATTTTTCTCTCTTCTCTCTCTCTCTGAAATCTAAATATCTCTTTCTCAAGTAGCTGTTGCTTTCATTAACTCCGTCTCATAAAAATCAATGCTGTTTCTTGAGAAAGCTTGTAAGCTTTTTGCTTCTCCAAGTTCAGAGCATCACAGAGCTCAAAAAAGCTTACAAGATTGAAGCTGAAGATTGTCGCTCGCTTTGTCTCTTTACCTGGTAGTATTTGACTCTCACCTCCACAAAATCTTCAACATTTGCTTAAAAAATGACATTTTTATGATTTGTGTATGGTTGACAATCTCTGTTTCTTTGAATATGTCATAGTTGTAAGCTTCTAGGGTTTTGATTTCGATACTATTATTTTGACTTTGAAAGTTTCGTACATTTGTGACACCAAAGCTGAGAAATGACTGATTTTGCAAGTTGGGTTTGCTTAAATTGACTGCGAATTGGTCAGACTCAGATGGGTTTTGAGTATTTTTGCTAGGAAGTCACGGTTTAGCTTGATAGTCATAGAGAGAGGTTTTGTTTGTTGTTGTCATATTTGCTGATAGGTGACGGGTCATAATTTGTGAATTGTGATTTGACTCTGAATAGTTGAATTTAGTTTTCCCTTGCTTTGAATTTGGATCAAATTCATGATAATTTTGTGATTGGTTCTAGGATTCCAAAAGGTGACCACTCCTTGAATGACTGATTGCGGCTGCTTGGTGGATATATATCTTAATTTAACTGCATACGTTGCTTGAAATCCTTACGAGCTGTAATGAAACTTCTTTATGCGGCTACTAATAGTATATTCGGGGATTTAACATTTTGTTGGAAGCTACAAATGACACCCATTCTCTTCTGTTGTAAACTTAGCTGCTTGTTACAATCATACCATTGGCACCTGTAAATTTTAGCTTAAGGGGATAAATACTATTTTGTTAGAAATGGAGCAAAGAGAGGGTGGGAATTGGAGGGAGGTGGTGGAAAAGATGCTTCCACCCGGAGCTTCTCTTCCTGAAGATGCATCTAATCTTGATTACTCAATAGCTATGGAGTACAAGGGTCCACCTGTATCTTATGAAGTTCCTAAAGTTGAACCTCTTGATGTAAATTCACGCTCAATCCCAACTGCAGAACCACTTTCAAGTTCCCAGAGATCAGTTTCCCAGGCAGGTCCACCTGTAATTGACCCAATCCCTTTGCCAGTATCTTGTATTGCTGGGGTCACAACAAGTTTGCCTCTCCAAAGTCCAAGAGTATCTGGAAGCTCGGAGTCGGTAGTTTCTGTTTTGCATAATCCTGATTTTTCTTCAGTATCCCCTTCGGCTTCACCTGTTTCGGTCCACAATCCTCCAAGTGATCCTCCAAAACAAGTAGCTCATGAAGTCAAGAGGACACCTGTAGTTACTTTTAATAGTGTAGATAGATCTGAGCAGAAAGAGGTTGATGTTGAAAAAACAGTCCTTCCAGCATATGTTGGCGTTTCAAAAGAGAAGAAGAAAAGAAGAATTTGTTACATGTGTGGAAAAAGCAAGTGGGAAACCAAGGAGTCATGCCTCGTTTGTGATGCTAAGTATTGCAGCAATTGTGTGCTTAGAGCAATGGGATCCATGCCCGAAGGGAGAAAATGTTTAACCTGCATCGGTCAGCCCATTGATGAATCAAAGCGGTTGAAGTTGGGTAAACATTCAAGAGTGTTATCTCGATTGCTTAGTCCGTTGGAAGTCAAGCAGATTATGAAGGCAGAAAAAGAATGTTCTGCTAATCAGCTTCGACCAGAGCAGCTTATTGTGAATGGATTTCCTCTAAAACCAGAAGAGATGGCCGAACTACTTGGATGTCCTCTGCCTCCACAGAAGTTGAAGCCTGGTAGATATTGGTATGACAAGGAATCTGGTTTCTGGGGAAAGGTAAATGCATGTTTGTTATGGTATATTCAATTATTTATCTTCCTTGTTAGCATTATGTGTTGCACTATAATCAGAGTTGCTTTGAACATACGTACTTGTCTATTTATCAGGAGGGAGACAAACCAGATAGAATCATAAGTTCGAACTTACATTTCTCTGGGAAACTTGGCCCTAATGCAAGCAATGGGAATACTGAAGTTTACATCAATGGCCGAGAAATTACAAAGCTTGAGTTGAGGGTACTAAGGGTAAGACCTTTGTTTTCCCAAACTTTGAACTACATCAACTCGCTGGGTTTTTCTTGTGAATTAAAACTAGTAGGATATTACATGATAAAAGAAGATAATTAGAAACCAATTGGTTTTCAACAATTTCGCTTTTAATTCCATCCTGTCTGCTTTGTGATTCCAGATGTGTGTGTGTGTGTGTCTGTGGTACCTTCATTGCAGGTTTCATATTCAATAATACTTTCTGTAGCATTATCCTGTTTATGTTTACCAGTTATCAATCTTAAAATCAACGGGGACTCTTTCTTGCTGTTTGTTGAATATTTAATTATACACCTTGAGTTACTAATCTTGAAATGATTAGATGAATACACCCCAAACTGAACTCAAGCCATGAAATTTTACTTTATTAATTGACCCTTGGAGGCTGCTGCTCCTCAACCAGTCCGATATGTCTATGGTGAGAAATATATGTTTGAAAAAATTATACTAGGATGGGTGACTAATGCTTTTATTTCAAAATAAAAAATAGCAGAATTATGTTTGCAACTTTTTATCATGAAAGGTTTTGTTGGGGTCTTTTTGCTCTATATGATATGTGCAATTAGAATTCCACAACTACGTATGGTGTTAGCCATATCAGTTTCTCGCATTTATTCTTTCTTACTATAATTAGAACCTCTACTGGTTGTGTACTTTTTTTGGTTTTTTGTTCTTGTGAATAATTATTAATGCAGTTTCTTGATGCTTTCAGCTAGCAAATGTGCAGTGCCCTCGTGATACTCATTTTTGGGTGTATGATGATGGTCGGTATGAGGAGGAAGGTCAGAATAATATCAGAGGGAACATATGGGAGAAGGTATGTACAAGAACCTCCTACCTAGAAACTTATTTTAACTTGTATTAGATCATGTGTCATGTATGAAACAGTTTGTATTTATATGACGCTAGTCAGGCATCAATACGGTTTGTGTGTACTTTGTTCTCTCTGCCTATGCCCCATGGTCAACCTCATGGACAAAGAGATGAGGCTAGCAATTACACAACTGTTCCAAATTATCTAGAGCAGAAAAAGATCCAGAAACTGCTTCTACTTGGACTTCAAGGCTCTGGAACAAGCACAATCTTCAAGCAGGTATGGCCCCTAGAAGTGAATCTTTCTAATGACCAATGGCTTTCAAGTTGTTCTAGTTGTTGCATCCACAAATGCATTTTTTATTA
>JAYMTH010003699.1:0-10603 GCA_036897465.1 Pelargonium australe | reverse complement strand
ATTAATGCTCCCACAATCATTCTTTCTTTCACACGAAAAAAGAAGGAAGATGAGTTTTTTTTTTTTTTTTAAATATATTTGTAATACTATTCGAATAGAAAAAAGACCAACAATTGGGTCAAGCATGAACTGGATGGTCCGACCCGCTCCAGAATCCGCAACACCAAATTTTTCATTCCAATTTCAATTCATTCCGTCATTTTTTATTTTGGATTCAGCCAATTGAAGCTTTCTAGGGCAATTTCAAAAGCTTAAGGTATGGTTTTACTGTTTTCCCTTATTTATTTTTTTTTGTTTGATTTTCAACAAAGCCAATGCACAAATTACTCCTCCTCTTGTCACTGGTGGTTCGGCAAACAGATTCAAAAAAATTTATAAAAAAAAATCTTCCTGGTTTGTGCTTGTTCTCTCCTTCTTCATCGTGTTTAAGGTTTTTGCTCAATTTCTAGTTTTTTTAAGTATCTTCAAACTATCTAAACTTTGAACTTCTTACTGCTTCGTGCCTTTTCCTATGTGAACCCTCTTTTGGGGATTACGTATCTTCATACAATGTATAGAAGTATTGAGTAGAATTTGATATATATATATATGGTGCATTATCAATGTGGTTTCAGTATGAGCTACCATGCCAACAAACATATGCCTGTTGAATGTTTGTGTTTCCTAATTCTGAAACAATATAATACATCTACATTGCTGGCTTCACCCTTTTAATAATTAATATCATGGTTAATTTGGTTATCAGAAACCAACTTAGATTGACCAAACAGAATTGTTCTTGTCAGAATAGTAGAGTTGCTCAATTACTGGTTCGGCACTACTTGCTTCAATTTGCCTGAATTCTCCTCGCCGACGTGATGTCATGTTTGATCAAAAGTTTAATGATATATAGCAACTTATTTAAGATTCAGTTGCAATAAAAGATAATTTTGTTCCTCACTGCTCCAACACTTAGGACTTGGTACCTTATATACCTGAGCTGCTCAATTTCAAAATTTGTAACCAATCTCTTTAATTGATGTATGTATTATTGGATAGCCTGCAACTTGAAGATCACAATGAAAAAAAATGCAGCAACTTAGCCAATTTTTGACGCTGTAACTTTGATATTCTAACTGTCTAATGCTAAACTTTCAATCATGTTATATAGATATGAGAAATAAAGACAAATAACGGAACGAAAATGGAGACCTCTTTCCTCTGGTCATGCTCACTGTGTAGGTTATGTCATAAAAAATTCACGTGCTCCAAAAAAAAAAATCTCGAGGACTCTTCTAAATATTCACATAATACTTACAATATGTTACACAACAAACGACGGGTGACATTGGCGTCGTAGCAGCAGCAAAGGAGCTCCATTGTGTACCATGGAAGGAGCAAAAGAGAGCTCTATTTTTGGAATTCAAAACAATACAATTTAGTTTTTAACCCAAAACTACACAGTTTTGGTTGCAACTGAGACCTAGTAATCTAATATCAGAACTTAATATTAATTATATTATACAAAATGTATCAAAACATAAATTGCATTTCATTCTTTTAGTACCAGCGAGGGCAGAGTAGAGTACAGTAGAGTAGAGTAGAGGGAGTACTAGCGCTGACTGCTGCCTTCACCTTCCTCCGCCGTTGGCTTCCTCTTCCAAGCACCAACTGTGACCAAGCCACGCAAAGAGCATTTGAGTGTCCAAGCCAGACCACACGTGAGCACTGGCCTCCTCTACCTACTATGTTTGCTGGCTAGTCTGCTTGTTTTGCCGCCCCACCGCATGCCTCCTTCTCCTTGTTCCTTGATCATAATTATTACCTAGCTTTTGTTCTTCATATATATCTATTTGAAATCTAGGATTTTTCTTCTTCTTTCGATACTCTCATTTTCATGTTTCAGATTTCAGTTTTGGTATGTAACTGTTGGTATTAATTTGACTTGAACTTATTTTCAGAGATTTGAGAATATAATTGTTGGTTATAATTTGATTTTAGGTCCTTAATTATTGGTTAGAAATTAATTTAGGGTTACTTATCATATTTTGGGTCCTTAATTATTGGTTATAATTTTATTTTTGAATCATGTTTTTAGAGATTTTGTTGTGTAACTGTTGGTTACTTGAGTTTTTATTTTTATTTTTAATTATTATATCAGAATTGGGTATCTCATTCTCAGGGTATTCGTGGGATTGGTGTGTTCTCTCTCCTCTATATCTTACCTATATTTGTGATGCAGGAGCAAAAATACTTCTGCAGCAAATCAGTTCTGTAAGGGTTTACAGTAGCCTAAATTGTCTATAGACTATCTTACTTGCCAAACAACTTTTGTCCAAAATGTCTAGAGTTTTCTCCATGGCACCTCTATAGATGTAGAAGTATTGATACTAGACATGCACTTGGTGTTGGTCCATTAGTGTCTGTTTCTCTTTTGTATACTTGTGTACTTAGGTGGTCTCTTCTCTTTCTTACACCATGATATTTTCTTTTATTCAATAAAAAAAAGTGAAGGTATAATCCTAAGCTTTTGATTGGGTTCATGTACCAATTATATATACAAACTTTTTGAATGGAATGCTGTCTACAACAGTAATGCTATTTGTTTTAAAGAATAATGTAAGGAAAAGTATGATTTGAATGATGTCAGATGTCTGCTTTTCTGAAATGAAATCAATGTAAAACACTAAACAAGTAATATCATTAAGCAGTTCAGTGAAATGTCCTTTTTGGTGTTTTTTCAGTTACAGCACTTGTGCAGTTTCAGCGCAAAATACTCAGTTTACCATTATACTTATAGTACTCACTGGCTATTTCAGAATCTCTAAATAAGTTCAGCAGAATTATTTGCACTATAGCACTTATTGATACTCCACTTCTGACAGATTGACTCAGCTGTTGTGTAACTGTGTAATCCTCTCCTAACAAACCGAGAAAGAGACACAAATGGCACCAGTGTTGCATAGCTCACAACCATGGGTTGAAAAATAGTATAATTTCTTCCTCTCTCATTCCTTTTCATTTTAAACTTTATGTTGAACTAAGTATTCATTTGCTATTATTGTTATTATTTTTCAGTCGACCAAAGCAGGTAAAGGATGTGGCCCACCAAGATGAGGTGGTTCGAGTCCTCACCAATACTCTCGAGACTTGTAACGTATGTGGGTTATCAAATTAAATAATATATGCTAAATATTGTCATGTTTGAAATCCGATAGTTTGTAGCATTTGTTTTGATCACCACTAACATTTTTTTTTCTTGCTTCTTTTGGGCTATGTAGTGTCCCCACATGCTCTTCTATGGCCCCCCTGGAACTGGCAAGACAACCACTGCACTCGCCATTGCTCACCAGCTTTTTGGGTACTTTTTACTGGTTTATTAATTTGTGATCATGAAATTTGTTTATCTTTTTGTCGAAGTCCTGATAATCCAACGTTGAGATTGTGTCTTTTCAAAAATTTTGTTATTATTCATTTAGAAAAAGTTTCGAGTGATTAAACCAAATTCTAGCCGTGTGTGGGGTAAGATGATTGGAACATTTTATAGGATCGAGTGTGGAAGTAAAGTTTCTTTGTGGAGACATAGAGCCTATGACATCTGTTAATGAAAGAAATTCACTTGTTTCAGCTTTCATCATTAGAAGTGTAGGCTTAGAGCCTGGGGTTTAGGAGGTTTACAAAAATATATAATATTGTACATCAAGTACATGGTTGAAGTGTTGAGCCTTGACTTTACTTCAAAATGACTTTGTCAAATGTTAATTTAATGAAGGGCTTTTCAGAAGCACAAGACGATGATAGGTAGTGGAGCATCATATGAAAATTGCTATTGAACTATTAAAACAGTGATAATATTTGTGAAAAAAATGATTGCCAATAGATGGGAATACCTCATAATGTAGGAAGATAATATTACTTGTTATATGGTTTCTGATTTTAGTGGAAAGAGAAATGTATTTTTAAGACCTTGACCACCTATGGCTTGGAGATAGGTCTCTGCGGCCCCTTAACAGGCGTATTTTTGTTCTCGGTGCCCAGTCTGGATGCAATCTCCTAAAGCCTGAACTTCTTTGTATAAATCAACTATTTTATTGTGGATGAGGAGTGCATAAATGCCTATTATCTTGTTCTTAACATTGACATCCACTCAGTTTCTTTTATAACCATTCAGCATGCCCTCTTAATGAAAAACATGGTCAGCTTGTGTTCTTTGGTAAGTTTGGAACTTTGGATTGAACCATGATCTTCTTGCAGACCTGAACTTTACAAGTCTAGGGTGCTGGAGCTGAATGCAAGTGATGACCGTGGGATAAATGTTGTTAGGACAAAGATTAAAGATTTTGCTGCTGTCGCTGTAGGTTCTGGTCAGCGCCAGGGGTATATAAATATCATTTTGTAGTAACTTACATTTGTATTGTCATTCCTTTTTGTTACATATTTCCTTACCTTTCTTCAATTATTCAGGGGTTACCCTTGTCCACCTTTCAAGATTATTATCCTAGATGAGGCTGATTCAATGACTGAAGATGCGCAGGCAAATTCCCCCCCTAAATCTTTGTTCCTGGTGTTATTTAGTAATTTATGTCGTGGAAGTATGATGAATGTCACAATCTTACTATATACTTTGCAGAATGCCCTGAGGCGTACAATGGAAACTTACTCTAAAGTTACAAGATTCTTTTTTATATGCAATTACATCAGCAGGTGCATTTGTTTTCCTGATTCATTACTTTGCAATGTTCGGTTTCCTTAGTTCTAGTTGTAGATTAATTTTGCACCATTCAATTCCAGATACTTTTCTTGTGGCTTAAGAAATTGTATGGTTGTTTGGGGGTGAAGGGAAGGGGGGCATCTATAATTGTCTTTCTTTCTTTTTGGTTTTTCCATTTGTATGAATCACTGATGCAGATTTAAACTACTCAATTCAGAAACATTAGTAATTCTTTCATTATGATCATTCCACTGAAATTGTAACGAGAGAGTGTTTATGATTTTTAATGGATCTGCAGTCAGTTCTTGAATTTAATGGTATGTGATTATCAACTTAAAGGCACTTCAATTGTTCAAGTTTCATACGATGCTTCATAAGTCATTTCTTGTAGTTCATCATCACACTTTCAGTAGTTGCCTCAGAAACTGATTTTAGAAAATATATTCGTCTGAATACTTGCTGCATCACCAGGGGTGCAAATGAACAGTTGGGTTGGGCCTGAATCATTCTCTAAACATGAGTTTAGAATCAGCTTGAACTCAGTGCAAGCTTGGAATTAGTGGCTTAAGCTCAGATTGAGGAAAGTTCACTAGGCATCATCTTGGCTCTTGAGGCTCATTTATTTATTTATTTTGTGATGACTTAATTAACTACACTCAAAATCGCATATTCCACTTCCTAATTGGTGCTATTTAGATTCTATTTCTTTATTTAGTTAAGCTCTTCAGCCCACAAGCTGTGGCTTGAGTTTGTACTCATGTAGAAATTGATTCAAGCCTGAGTACTTGCGAGTAGTTTGGCTCGTAATGAGTCTTGTAGTGAAGTGCAATTGGTATGGATTATGCACACACAATTTAGTTGCTTTCATCCCAATCTGAGACAATTTGTAATCACAAGTTATTGGTTGAATGTGGATCAAAGTTGAGAAACTACTTTATTTATTTATTTTGGTTTTTCCCCTTTCCGAGAACCATGCACAACTCTATTTTACATTATGAACACTAACCAGGATGGGTTGACCCAGAAGTAGGAGTTAATAATTTAAACAAGTCATCTTATTTTTTGAGTTTCATTGGATTGACTTGATTTTAAACAAGTCATCATAACTGATGCTTGGACTTTAAACTCTTACAGGATCATAGAGCCACTTGCGTCAAGGTGTGCAAAGTTTAGGTTCAAGCCTCTTCCAGAGGAAATCATGAGTACCCGTATATTGCTTATTTGTAAAGAAGAAGGCCTCAATCTGGATGAAGAGGTATGGATCTACAGCTTCAAAGCATTTCATTGGAAGGTTGATTGTGTAGAAATGTGTTCTCTAGCGTTGTTGGTTATGACACAATTATACAAAATATATGATGTGTGATTGTAGGCTCTGTCAACTTTAAGTTCTATCTCACAAGGAGATCTACGTCGGGCTATTACATACTTGCAGGTATGAGGTATTTATAATTTTCACAATTTATACGTCCAAGTAACTGGCTACTTTAAATTATTCTTTGAGTTCTTGCAAAGTACAAGTTATTCATACATCCCAGTTCAAGCCTTCCTTGTTGCTTATTTAATCCAAGAGCATGTTAATTTGGAGATATTGAATTTTGACCAAGTCAATGGGTGTCACATAATAATAATAATAATAAAAAAATGGGGGTCACATTGTGTGAAATATTTGTTGTACTATACTATTGTCGTCTAAGTGTGTTTAGAGTAACATTCAGCACTTGAATCCATAAAAGAGCAGGATATCTGCCAAGTTCGTTAATATTTTGCATTGGAATTTTAAAATGGTAAATGTTGAATTTTGAAATTTCTGCTTTCAGCTTTTTGTCTGTGTCAGAACCACAAAGAACCAGTTTCTCTTACATGCTCCCCTGCCCCACTAGATACTATGTATAAGCATGAGTCAAAAGCTACATGTTACATGTATCAATTTGTTCCTTAGGTAGAGCTGGGGTTGATTATTTAGCTCTTGGCATATTGACAAGCAGCAAACTGTCGCATTTTTCATAGCATGACATAAGGTTTAATGATCAGATTGAGCTCAATATTAATTTTTCTTTCCATGAAAATGTACACTCTATTGCTCTCTTGAACAGAACTTGCGTTGAGAAAAATGAAACAGGCGGAAGTTCCTAGGAATAGGATATAGGGCAAGAACAAAACATTTGTATTGTGGTTTTTGTTCCTGCCAATGATATCCTTACTAGTTCCATGCACATGTCCCTTAGTTACATTGAGATTGTATTTATATTCTTGCAGGGAGCTGCTCGCTTATTTGGATCCTCGATTTCTTCCAAGGATCTAATTGGTGTGTCTGGGGTAAGTTTAATGATGGTTAGGTTTTCAAAGGCTTTAATGTTTGAGTTTATTGACCAAATAGTTCGTGGAAAGATTTATCCAAAAATAATGTTTACCATTTTGTATGCAACTAGACTAATTCCTAATTAATTCTTTTCTTCAACTTTTACAAGATCCAGACATAATTCCCACTGCATGATCTATTTGATTGGTAATCTTACTGACAGGTTTAAAGGAAAATATTCAAAAGGCCTTGGTGCTTGCCCATAGTATGAATGTACATCAACCACATTGTGGCTATTTGCTGTCGAATAGAATTTTCTAAGACATGAACCAAACTGCCTCAATTTGCATCCATTAACCTTAACATTTTGTGGTTTTGTTTCTTGCCAAGGGTTGGCAACCTTTTGTACAGTTGATCCATGCGATGAACAAACCAATTTACCTTTTATTACCGAAACTCTCTGTTTGTTTTGCTGTAACTCAACAACAGTTATTCTATTTTCTCTGTTTTAGAATTCCATCCATGTCTTTTCTGACACTGAGATGTCAATTCATTAGGTAATTCCACTGGAGATAGTGGAGTCGTTTTTCTCAGCATGCAAAAGTGGTGATTTTGATTTGGCAAACAAGGAAGTTAATAATGTGATAGCTGAGGGATACCCAGTCTCACAGATGCTTACACAGGTTTCTTTCTTTTTTATTTCTTCCCAATTTGAAACAATCGTTCACTACAGTCAGTTATTAACTAGTAGTTATACGACTAACACATTATTTTCATCCAGCTATTTGATGTGGTTGTGGAAGCTGATGATATCTCAGATGAGCAGAAGGCTAGAATATGCAAGAGATTGGCAGAAACCGATAAGGTTACATGTTCTTAAATTTTATTCTTTCTATGCAGTCTTCCCTAAGCTGTATTTTAGAATATGATATCTGATGGTTTTTCATTCTAGAAATTATATTCATACATATTCATATGATATACAACCATACATGTGAGTTTTTGGTTTTCGAATCAGCCATCCCACTTGGCTAGTTGTTGATTGATGTAGTAGGGAGACTTGGTGTCCATCGAGATTAAACTATTTCTGAGAGACGTATACACCAAAGCTTCAAACATAAGGGATATTTCCTGAAAGCTGATCCCTGTTTGTGAATTTGAAAATCATACCAATAACTTTCAACTTCTAATCTGCAACATAGAATGGGTGCTATCATTTTAGAGATGTCAAAAGGCTCAACCTACCTTTGAAATTGCTTGAACTAAGAGGCACCATTGTAGTCAGATGTGAAGCTAAGTCAGCTCTTTCATTTACTGATTTTATTAGTTTCATATTTACCCTCGCTTCATGCATTTGTTTGAAAATCTAATATTTCCATCTCTATTTTTCTTTTTACAACTCATCCATGTTTTGCTTTGTTTAACTTCTTTCGTCAGATAGATTCTAGATGAGAACTTTCCGATACTAATTAAGTGAAATTCTTTTATTTGTGTGTCATGCAGTGTCTTGTTGACGGGGCAGACGAGTACTTGCAGTTACTTGACGTTGCCAGCAATACAATGCGAGCTCTTTGTAACATGCCACAAGAACTTAATTACGAGTGACATGTAGTTAGTTAGAGACTATAGACCCAAGACGCTGTATGAGATGACTTAATGTAGAACACACTATTCGAAATATTTAATATGCAGAACAGATCAATCCCTCATTGCCTCACCGAGGCGACCTAATTATTGTTTCTCCATATTAGCTTTCCACTTCTGTTCACCTGTTTAACCTTCACTTCTCATTGAGAAGTCTTATGAGTTGCATCTGCTTTGACCACCGAGCTTCCTTAAGGCCGCTTTTGTTTTGCCATAACCGGCACTCTGGAGATTATTGTGTTGAAGCTTTATGTTATTTCAAAAGGCATGACAGCAACAGGACATGACTTTATCATGCCAAGGCGTGACCTAGATGTAATGGCAAACAAGATGATTTCAGTTTCGCCGTTGTCAGGTACTCATGTTTGAATGAAGTGCATGCCATTCTTGATTTTCCAGGGACCCGCCTGATCTGCAACGCCGAGGTTTTCAAATACTGGTAAGCTCAGCAGGTACCTATCGCTTTCTGTAATTGCATTATGCTAAAAATTTATAGTAGAAAGTCAATAGCTACGTACATGGAGCTGTTTAAGATTTGGCCCACCAACCCTAGTTCATGCCTCTAATCCCGCCAGACCAATTTGGTCTTTGCCTATATATATAAAGACTGAGAGCTATGGCATTTTTAAGTTTATTACTAGGGAGTCTGTTAGTTATTTACAGTTACAAAAAGAATGGTAATGGCAGTTGTAGAATCAGAGGAATATTTCCAGAAAGCTGGAGCTGTTCCTTTCAAATGGGAGATCAGACCTGGTGTCCCCAAGGTTCAGTTTCTAGAACAAGAACCTGAGCCAGAGTTAAAGCCAAAGCCTAAGAAACCACAACCTTGTTTTAGTCGTTTATCGCCTCCGGAGCTCACGCCCCCGCCTTCTGGGTCCATCTTCGAGGCTCGTATCGGTTCTTTCCGGTCGGTCCCGCGCACCCGCTCTGAGCGGTGGCGGTTGGACCGGACAATGGCCCGTCCTGAGGCCATGTCGCCGGGGTGCTTCCCTGCTCCTCTCAAGCGAAATGAGAGCAAGAAGATGACGGTGAAACTGAGGTCTGGAGGTGAACTTGACTACAGCAAGGACCTCGAGACGCTTGCCCGGTGGTCCATGTCGAGCCGGAGGTCGCTGTTGCCGTTCTGCGAGTCACCGTCTTCTTTGTCGTCATCGTCGTCGGACCAATCATTGTCATTGTCCCCTCAGGCCGTGAGTGACGCTGAGTGGGCTGCGTTTGGACTTTTTTGAGAAAGATGAGTTGGTATTTTGTATTTTGTTATTTTGTGGCGCTACCATTTGAATATGAGTAGTAGTATTAGTTTACTTTTGATTGAGCATGATATGATATGATGTTGGTCTAAAAAGTCTAAAGATTGGGGCATGTCATGCCATACCATACCATGCATAGTGCCTCCTATTATGTTTTCACAGTAAACGAGTGGAAACACAAGGCAATATATTGTTTAAATTAATGCACCTACAATCATTCTTTCTTTCACGCGAAAGAAGAAGGAAGATGAGTTTTTTTTTTTAAATATATTTGTAATACTATTCGAAAAGAAAAACTGGTCAAAGATTTAACTCTCTTTTTCCGCAATCATATTTTTTTCTCAACAACTGATGATACATCATTCATGTTGGAGTTGACACATTTACTCCAAGATGCGTAGACTCGTACTTAATTTTAGTGCAAAAATAACACACTAGTAGCTTGGACCGACCTAAATTGGAGATGAGCGTGTCAAAATATCACTGAGGAGACTCAATACGTACGTGACATCGAAGGAGAAAAATAACGGTTCAAACGGGAGTCAAATTTGACAACAAATGTGCCAAAAAAGTTGAAAATACCAAAATAATGGGTTAAATGCTAAAATGGTACCCAAACTTTGCTCAATTACCCAATGTAGTACCTACTCTTTAATTGTACCAAATGTAATACCCACACTTTGATTTTGTACCCAATTTGGTACCCTCCGTCACCCTCCT
>JAYMTH010003698.1:0-10604 GCA_036897465.1 Pelargonium australe | reverse complement strand
TGCACAAGTTCCGCATCTCCTCCACCACCCGCCTCGCCGCCTCCATCCCCGCCCCGCCTCCGCAGCTGTAGGTATACAGGTACTCGCTCTTCAACATCATGAACTTGGTCAGCACCATCGAGTACTTGTCCGGGTGGACCGTGTATATCCACTCCCGTCTCTCCAAATCTATGTCGTGAGACCTCACGAACAGCCCCACGATGCGCTCCCGGTTCGATCCCCACACGCGGAACGCGAACTCGAACGATTTCGGATCCACCTCCACGTCGTCGTCGCAGATCAGGACGGCCCGGGTGCGGATCAGCGACGGCCTGGGGAGGAACCGCGCGTTCAGGCTGTCCGACGACTGGCGTATGAGGGAGATCGCGGCGGTTCCGAAGGCCGACATTGTGAGGTTGGTGGCCAATTCGGAGAGTAATTGGTGCGAGGTGGAGGGGTTTCCCCAGAGAACGAGAACGGCGGACACTAGAGGGGAAGCGGCGTACGCGGCGGCGATGGATTGGAGGAGAGGGAGGCGGGATTCGGAGTAGCCGTTGAGGAGGACCGTTAACTGATCCGACCGGAGAGTCCGTGGGTCCCGCTGAGCTCTGGGGCTGCAAGGATCAGGAATCGCACGGCGAGAGAAGGCGCCGAGTGGGACGAACAGTAGCAAGAACAGAGAGGCTGTAGCTGATAGAATCGAGTTCATCGCATGGCCTGTGAAAAATCAAGGAGCGTTTCAGATCGGCGATGAAGCGGTTGTGTGTGACTGAGTTGACTCAGTGGAGTTTTGCTGTTACTATTGGTGTCAGTGAGTGGTGCTGGACCTAAACGCGCTCCGGGACTGGGAAGAAGAAGGGCTTCGTCTCGACATGTCGTTTTTGTTGCCTGATCCACTAACTGCGACTTGTCGTTTTTACTGAGAGTGGCAGTCCCGTGATATATAGGAAGTAGAGGGGTTATGTTGAGTGGCATCATGCTTATCGATTTGGTGCATGTGGAAGAAAGAGGGAGAGAGAGATAAGAGTGGTATTGAAGCTTTGGTGCCAAGTCCATGGCGATCTCAATGTCCCCTGCAAAGCTGAACTTTTTGCCATTGCCATATTTACCATCGGAGACGAGGCATTTGCGTCGTTTCTTCAAACCTCCGCGTTGTGCACCAATCCAACAAGTCCAAGACCAGGTATCTGAGCTACTGCTCATTATTCATATTTACTCGATTTATTTAATTCAATGGCATTGGTACCCATGGATATGTCTATGTAGCTAAAAAATTGAACTTTAGGTACTATTCGGATTCAATCAACCAGTTTTGGGCTGATCATAGTTTTCAAGATGATCACGTGGTCAGTGATTACAGATTGAAGGAAGAGAGTTACTTTCCATAACTTCTATTTTTATTTTTAATGGGGACATGGGTTTCTGGTTAATTGCTTTGTTTATTATTGTTTTTGAGCTAGTGATATGAGTAATAGTATAATACATGTGGGTCCCTCTTTTGAGATTCACTTTCTTAATGTAAAGTTATGAAAATGGATTCTCAAGCTCACTATTATGGCATCTGTGCAATTTGGGTAGATAGTTGATATCTCTATATGTTAGTATTACATTGCTGTATATCAGTCAAAAACTTGTTTCTTACTGTTATACTTGTCTTGAAGGCGGAGGCAGGGATTCTATGTGAACCTTGCAATGGAAAAGGATGGTTACTTTGTGATTTTTGTGAGGGACAAAAAACCAATGTGAAGTCTAAAAGCAATCGTATTTATCGCCGATGTCCATCTTGCAAAGCTGTAAGTAGTCAACTTCATGATGGTTGCCTAGTTGGAATAGTTGATAAGCTAAACTAAGTTTCCTGCTGTAGTGGATTCAGGTAACATAGAGTAGTGGAAACTAGTGTACATAGGTGTCATGGGTGCTTCAAATATGTCCACTGCCAATGATATGTGGTGGCTAGACTTGCTCTGTTAAAGAAACACATGAAACATGAATAACTCTTTGGAAATATCAAACTGTACTTTCTAACTTGTCAGTGGCTCAGTACATATTGTTCATTAAAAAGTTTCTTGATGCATATGTTTCATATTTCATACTACCATACTGCCATAGGTCCAACCTTCAAATGTGGAAGATACTCTATTTGGTGACTGGCTTTTATAAATCAAGAATTTTCACTTGCATGCTAAAAATGTCTGTGCAGGTTGGATTTGTCTTGTGCACAAACTGCAAAGTTTTCAAGTGTGTTACCTTTCCAAATTATACTGATGGCGAAGACTTGTCCTTTTGATCCTCTCAATTATTCTGGATGGCAAGCATGCTCATTTAAGGTTGTGGAGAGATTCGTTCAACTACCTAAGTTGAATTCTGTCTTCGATGTCATGAAGAGCTGTCATGCAGGTGCTCTTCTTGTCCTACTGTGTAATTTCTTTCATTGAAAAATAGTTTGCTTTAAAATATTTGTGTACTATGCATACTACAAGTATTGATTGATTGGCTCATGTTGTTGAAATATCTTGTTTCTGTTGTTGATGTAAATTAATAAGCTGCATTTAAAGATTCAAATGTTTATGATTCTTGATCTCAGAATGTGGTGCTACTGGAACACAGGAGAGTCAGGACCATTTCCCTTGTCTGTGGTTGATGCTCCATATCTCCTTTCTTATTATATGGATTGTTTTCTTACACTGGTTTTAACTTTTTACTTTAGAGGGTAGTGTTGTTTTTTTATTTTATCGGTGGCTAAGGGGTAGTTGACAAATTGTACGTTCACAAGTCACAACTCAAGGATTTGAATCCTCTGTATGGAATTGATATATTATTAATTTGTTCTGTCTAAATTGATTTTATCCTTGACAATGAAATATGTCTTGATCTAATCATATTGCTAATGTTTTTCTCTCATCAGCTTTGTAGAATCTATTATCTTATATCTTGATGTTTTTTTGAGATACATCGTCAATTTTTTATATATAAAAAACTGATCTGAAAGGTTGCGAAAAATTGGAGTGGTATATTCAGATGGATGAGTGGTGAAAATGAAAAGATAATATAAAAAAAGTGCATGTATTGGTGATGAATTAGATGTATCACCTACTCTAAGTAAGCTAGGAAAGGTTTCAAAGATGGTTGTTTCATTTGTGATGAAGACAGATGACTACGCTGATAAGGAGTAAAATAATTATGTTCAAGGAACTGCAGTTTAGAGGGGCCATAAATATTTGGATGGAGCCTTATGCTTATGGGGCAGTTCCTTTTAAAGCAGAATAGCAAGAAACACCAATGTAATTTCCCATAAAATCTTCAGCAACATTTGAATGCAGTTTTACACGGAACACGTTACTTTTAACCATATTTACTGTAACTCTGGTGTTTCCTTCAGTTTCTCAGCTTCCATTGCTCAATGACTGACATTTTATAAAAGACTCCCGATAATTTTAGAGTGCTTGGCTGCATTCAACTTTCAAAAGTTCGTTTCACAATGATTATTTGCTTCTGCCACAACAGTTTTGCACAACGTATCATCACGATGAATGCCATCACCTTTAACTTTATTGCACTAGTTAATTTAGTTAGTTATATATACCTAGATAATTCGTAAAACTGTCTTTTCTTGTTTTATATGCTTATTTTGACAATCGTTTAGCATTTTACTTGTGCTTGCACAGTCTTTTCCTGTAAAGATTATATTGTTTTTTTTTTCTCTTTAATCCTAAAAATATCAGTTTACGCCTAGCTATAGTTCCTAATCATATTGAATCTGTTGTTAAAATCTAAATTCTGAAGTCTATAATTTCTTGTCCGACTGGCTGTACGAGTCAGCTGACAACTATCATTTTGATTGGCAATTCTGCAAGAAGCATAGGCTCATGTCTTGCTTTCTACCATCTCTAGGCTTGATTTTGATATGAACAAGTCTAATGTATTGACTTGCAAACAACCATTTCCATCCAGATGCAAGATATATATTTTTAGGGGAAGTCAAAACACCCACACTCAAATGATTAAATGCAGTGATATGGCCCGCTATTTAAAAATGAGTTAAATTTACATTATGTGCTACTGTGTTGGTTATGTTACTTCGCTTATACGATTTGGCTTTCAAATGTAAAAAGTTCTGTTGGACTTTTGATGTCATTGAACTGAAGGTTAATGAAGTGCTAACACGTCGTCATGTCCAATTGTTATTAATTATTATTATTTTTTTCATCTGAATTCTTGAAAGTCAATTCACAGCAGGAATAGGGTTTGTAGGGAATGGCCTGATTAAAAATTATAGGTACTTAATTTCAAATTGATTATGGAAGATCTTTCAACTTAAAAGGATATGGATACACATTGTAAATTTGACAAAATATTAAGTAATTCAACTTCTGTTAATTAAATTGTGAGAATGTAAGCATTAGAGCGGCAGCTAGTGAAGAGGCCTATCCTGGTGAGTACAGGCCTGCTGGACCTGAACCGATATCTTGGATCCTCCCGCACCGCCATGGAAATTCTCAAGTAGAATATAGCTTTTAGGGTCATAGAGGAATCTTCCATGTGTCTAAAAACGGTTGAGATGGCAGTTATGGTCATGTTCTAGCTGGATGAAGTAATCACTAAGATTTAATGAATTTTCTTGAGATTACACTGCTAGCTCATTCCAGTCATTAATTTTCTTTTCCTGCCAGTCATTGGCACCTTTTCAGAATATATTGACTATCGCATTACAACTGGGACACTTGTTTGAGAACCAAGAATGGTCTAGTCCTTGTTTTTTTACTCTGTTTTATTGCTAAAATTGATGATATACGAGCACATTAACCATGATAGTCAGTGTCTGTTTACTGATTAACATATGGATCACAGATGTCTTGTGAATACAGAAATGTGTAGTGGCCTTTCAAGTTCTCTAGTACAGAAATGTGTTTGATGGGCTTGGTAATGAAATCACTTCTAACTTGGTTGATTTATAATATTAGGCCATCAATTAAATGAAACATACATCCAGCGAAGGTTTCTTGATTTGAAATTTATGTATTGCTATCTTTGCATCATAGCTCTAGGATATGGTTTCCACAATATGCTGGTAAGTTTTACTCTATTTTGCTGCTAATAGTAAGCTGATTTCTAAATTCTCTAGTGCTACTAGCTGACAGATGGAGATAAATATAGTTCATATTCAGTTTACATGTGCTTTATTTTATTGTATGATATGTGCCCTTTTGACTTTGTCTCAAATATTTTACTCAACAATTATATGGGTTAATATTTCTTATATTGAATGTGGACCACTGTTAGCATGTGGTTGTCTTACAGAAATTTCGATATATATGGAAGCATGTGAGTTGAATAATGATGCATGGAAATATGCTATATCATTCAAAAGTTAAACTGCAGTTCTAGTTTCTCGGAAAAATAGCTGCATATGGTACATATTTGCTTTTATAATATCTGTAGAACATTTGTTTCCGTAACCAAGCACATAGGATACTGTACTTGCATATTGTTATACGTACACTTTTTATATATATTCAAATATGGTAGATAGTCAAACTGGTAGCGTGATTATAATGCTATATCATGATTTGCATTCAATGAGCAATTAAAGGAAGTTTCCGTAGGTGTTTGTCCGTATAGAATAAAAAAATTGTTGTCTTGGGTTTACAGTAGATTTATTTGGCATGTTCTTGAAGCACTTAAACTAATCTTGTGAGGTTTTGTCAGCATTTCCTTAATATGATTATATTGTGATTATTACTAATACTCGGTCTTCATTTTCCAAAGTCACATCTTAATTGAAATAATTTGTATTCCAGTTGTTTTCCTTCTGTAGCAAGCCAATATTTAGTCTTAAGTTATGGTAACTTAAGCTTGTTCCATGCACCATTTTTTGCCATGTCCTACGTCAATTTGTGGAAAATAGTTTTTGGTTTTGGCAGGACCAAGGTGATTTCCCAGCAATTGTACATCACATGTCAATAGTCAAGATGGTGGATGCTTATAATTTAAGTTAAGCTCTCTTTCTATGGAAAAAGACTTCTAAAATATGCAAAATATGCTTTTCTAACTTTTTTCTTACAGAGAAAAACTAAATCACCTGCTGGAGATATCTTTCTTAAGTATACATCCCAGATGCACAACGGTGGGAACTTCGAACACTAGGCTGACCTTTTATTGCTTACTGCCTGACATTAAACATAATGTTTAATTGGATACAGGGTTACTCGATGGAAATTATTTTCGAAGAATTGTTTGCAGAAACCATTTCTATAAAAACATATGATACCATTTCCATAATGTTTGCTCTAAACTCTGTTCTAATTACTACATTGAATGCTGAAAATTCATTCTTGCAACTGCTAAGCATAATAACACTGTTCAAATCAGTTTTGTTTTTCCATTGCCACAGATAATAAATTTGGAAGAGAAAAAAATTTGAAGTATCACTAGCGCCACTTGAGGTATGTGTACAGAAAATTTACCAATCATTACAACCCGATTTTTATTATGTGTTTTGTTTTCTGGGGTGTCAACTATTAATTAACATGAGTAACATCAAGTAGGCAGGATGTTGCGAGTTTCTGTTTTAATTATTTGAAATCCATGTTTGCACAATTGAATCCGAATATTGTTTAAGGCTTAAACCAATAGGATATTCCTTTTTCTTGTCTTTTCTCTTGCATGTAATGGGCGGTGGCACAATCCATTTACATGTATCGGTATCGTCTTTAATAAGCCTTTTTTTTTTGCGTCACTTCTGCGTTTTGATGTATCTTTTCACTTAACAGCTTTTTGATGATTATACTCAGTTATCTTCTAAAATTTAATAGTTGTCTACAAGTTTCAAAAGCTCTAGCTGATATCTATCATGTGAAATATTAGAATAGATTGAATCACAAAAACTCTTAAAACACATATCTAGCGTGTGGAAAATTTAAAAGGAATGATCAGTTATAAGGTTCTTATGACTCTTGGTGTTCAAAAATGCATTAGTCATTTGAATCCCCATTCATTCCAGTTTTCTTCAAAGGAAAAGAAAAAGGAAGAAGAAAGAAGAAAACTATCAGCGTTCTGTAACAGATTTGAAATAAAAGTGCATCCATTGCATTCATCAGAGTTTTGAGTTGACCCCATTGATCATTCTCACTCTTCTATTTATCAGTTCCTTTTATTTATTTTTTTCCCTTGAGCTTAATAGAGGAAATCAGGGTATTAGGGGTTGGTTTACTTTCTGATTTGTCCTGGGGGCCAAAACCACCATAAAAAATTATACAGTTGCACAGTTTATGCAAGACTTAAAACTGCAAAGTATAACATAGTATTCATCAATCATCATTAAATTTCAAATTGTTGCTGTCTGCATTTCTAGAACAATTATTCAAATCTCTCCGCCTCCCTCTTTCATACATGGCCTCATCCAAAGAAATAGAACAAAGGGGGTTAAATAAAAAAGATGAGAAATACAAAATTATCTACACATTGGACTTTGTGGGTGGTGAGATTGAGTGAGGGGGCTCTCTGATGGGTAGCAACCATAATCCTCCATAACAAAGACATCCTTCTTTTCCTCCACCATCTTCAGAATACTCTCGAACATAGGTACATCACATGGGATCCTCAAGACCCCTGCCTGTTGGAACCCAAATTCCTCTTCTGCTTCCCGCAGCAGCATGTGGAATGCTTGGTGACCCAAGTACTCCGTTGGAATGATGAATCTTCTCTGCTCCTCGCCAACACTGACCGCAAGATACCCTTTAGGGACAGCATTGGTTGGGGCTTCACCAACTGACCTCTCAGACAAGGACAATGTCCTTTTCAGAAATTTGATACTCTTACTGCTGCTTTGGTTGTTGTTGTTGCTGTTGCTGCTGCTGGCTTTTGATGAGCTAGCTTGCTTTCTCCACTTCTTCAAAATTTGTTGAAGTCTAACAATTTCTCTGATCTTATTAGACTTCTTTGATGAATCCATGGTGTGTTTTGAAGAAGAGATGTTTTGATTAACTCAGCTCCTCTTCTTCCTTGGTGCTTGCTAATGTCATCTTTAGATGGGTACTTAATTTATAGAAGGTGGGGCTCTGGGCATTTGGAATTTTTAAAGTCCATATTGCATAAAAGAATATTATTTTGTCAGTTTTATATAAAAATTTCAAATTATTATATAATTAAAAGCTACTATCAAGAAGTTATTTTTTAATTACTTGATGGGCATAAAGTTGTGCTACAAGCTGCTTCTTGGGGGTTCGTGTACTTAAATTAGAGATGAATGGACTGAGATTCTGAAGATTAACTATTATTTAGTCTTCCAGTTTCTCTAATGAGTATTGGGTGATTTGGTTTCCAATGCAAACCACCTTAACAGTCAATGGTACTCGTACAATTAATTTGTACCTCTAATATTAAAATTTTGATAGCGTGGCTTTAGTGGTCGTGGAATAAGGGCATTTAAGACTTCAATGAGATTGCCATGTGAAAATGAATCTCGTAACAATAGGATAAATTATACAGATAAAGTACAGTTACCTATGTACAGTTGCAGGCGTTTTTTTTTTTTTTTTTTGTTCAAATCCCAAAATGCCTTTCCAGTTAGATAGTAGCTTCTTAGATTCTGTAATGTAGTTTCTGATAACCAGAAAAGTTAATAACAGAAATATATTTAGCATTCAAGAAAGAAACTTGTAGTAATGATGTATTGTTGTAGCATTCTGTCATTCATATTAAATTTATGTGAATTAGTAGTATTATTGATTCTGGCTGATGCTTTACCATTGTGTTATAATGCTGAATCAGTAACTGAAGTTAATATATTTGACAGTGTTTGCATTTATATTTATGTTATCTATGAAGCCAAATTAAGTTAATCTTCTTGGTGTTAGCTTGTGACAATATGTTGGGTTGTAGTCTGTTGACATGTGAATAGTTTGTGTTTACTATTTAGCAGTTTAAATAGAAAAAAGATTTTGATGACAAACTTTAACATGCAATAGAGTACTTTTGTTTTTCCTCTGAAAACAATTTAATCATCAGATGAAGTATAGATGAGAGAATCATCCAAATGTTGTCTTTTCTTTGTACATGTTCCTCAGTTTCATCCAGTTTTGAAGGGCATTTGGAGAAAGTAACATCATTTTTTGTTGTTTCAGCTTCCTGTTTTCAACATGAAAAAATAAACTCTTTAGCACATTCTTATATCTCATACATTCTATAGAGATTTGATCGTAATTTCATTTCATTTCTTTTCAGTTGAGATGAATAGAAAAATGAGTGGGTTGGGATGGAAAGTAGAAGGAACGTGATCGGCACTCCAACTGGGTAATTGAGAAAAAAGAAGTTTAAATTAGAATAATAACAAAATAGAATGATATGGTGGTGTCATCAGTCTTCACATGATCATTGATGAGAGAGATTAATAGATATATAAATTTTATTTCGTCGTTGAGATTCCTTTATTACTCAACAAATTTTATTCTAGTTTTTAATTGAATTGTTGTTTATATATTTGCTTGAGTATGCAGGAATTTGTTGAGATTTATAATTATTGTTATTTAGTGCTCCCAATGATCACTATATGTGTTGATAAGCTAGAAAATATGGTTTAGACATGCTCTGGTTCATGAACAAGAGAACTTGACCTTCTGTTTTCTATTCTATGCCTTTTATTTTCATTACAGGAGTTTATTTATGGCTATGAAAACCATAGTACATACATGCATAATGATTATTTCATGGTTTTATTTAAGAAATAGAGAAGCACCTAATAACATGAAATGCACTAAATTTGTTTATATTTTTGTTGGAATTAGAAGCAGAAAGCTGTGCATTGGGCATGAACAATGATTGAGACAGCAAAGAGATGCTGGTTAGGTAATGCCAATTAGCTGTCTTTCTCAAATGCAAATTTTGTTAGAAATCAGATACTAATATTTATGTGTATGTATATGTTGAAATCTAAAGTTGGAATGGAACCACTCCCTTTTCCTACTAATTATTGACTTTAGAATGATTTCAATTTTTATTTTGCAGTTAGTTGTGTCAACAATTTTGTATTTTTGCTAGTTTTCATTCTAGTATTTAGGTGAGTAGGATAGGATCTATTGTTTATTGCATTTGTAGTTGGACCCTTTCAGATTGGATGCTTTACACTTATTTTCAAGTTAGAATAAGCAAAAATACCCTTATTTATTATCTCCGCAGTTTGGTTTAATTTGAGTTGTCTACTTCAAATATATATAGAGGTAAAATGAGTGTAGAGATTGTTAAAATGAGGTACAATGTTAATAGAGATTAGAACTTTGTTTGATTAACCGGCGTCTGAAAGGAGGTTAAAAGAAAATTTGTACTGAAAATAATATTTTAACTTTCAATTTAATAAATAGACCTTATATATATTAAATAAAATAAAAATATAACATTAAGAAACTTATCTTTTATATATGCATGTTGACCCACATTAAATTTGGGTCAACCAACATTTGGTCGACCTAATTATCTGAACGATCGACCTTTTAAACTATACAAACATTACGGTTAAAAGTGAGGTAGACCCATATTGTACGTTATTTTTTCTTTCTCAAAGCAATAACAAAATTCTTAAAACAAGTAAGACGATTGAAGATTTAATTTGATTTGAAATTATTTAGTCATCA
>JAYMTH010003697.1:0-10605 GCA_036897465.1 Pelargonium australe | reverse complement strand
TTACCAAACAATCCAAGTGTTTATCAACACTTTTTTACCAAATACGTAACAACTTATTCTTAAAAAGAGTCGGAGCACATTAATGCTCATAAGCTCTACATGCTTATCAACTATTTTTGAGAAGCTAATCCTTAATTATTTACACTACATAAATTAGCATAGGCTTGCTTATATCACTTTCTAATTATACTAGTTTCCACTATAAACCCTTGATCGTATAAATTGTATCGGTTCAGTTCCATCGAACAACTTCAGTATGAACTCTTGTGAGTATGCGTGCAAAATGGGGTATGATCTTTCGGGATACGAATAAAATGCTCGCATATGTTGGAGAAGTCGAGTCATTATTTAATGGAACGAAGTTCCCATCTACCCTCACCATCGATGAGTCGCAATTCGATGGAGTGGAATGGTATAAGGGCGGGACGCTGGAATATTATCGGTGGAGACAGAAATGAGAAAACAAATTGGTAAATAATTTACAACATTTTGTGGTCTTGTGAAATTAAACCAGTATACAATTTGATTTTTGTTTGAATTTAGTCTCCTTGGGATTCGTTTTGTGCCAATTTTGCCCTGTTAGTATCGGTTATGTTTCGAAATTGTCACTTGTTGTATCCATTTTGTTCCAAATTTGTCATCATGCTCAACCTATTTTTCTGCCCGACCCATTCAGGTGTAGCCCGAGCATAGTCCGGTTCGGCTCTACCCAGGCACAAACTAACAAAAGTGGTCTTATGTTGCTTGGCTAGGCTTGTTGACTCAATTTCCGGCTATTAATGTGAACCAAATTTGGCACAAAATGGATACTAAGGAAACCAAATCTGAACAAAAATTAAACCGGCGACCAATTTAACTCAAAATGAATACTAAATGGTCGTTTTGAAACATTCACCTATTTTCAAACTTATAACTACTTACCTGCGAAGATGTAACAACAGTGATGCCCAAGTCATTTGCAACCCTATAAAGGTGTTCTTCGACGTCAACACTCGTAGCACTGGCCAAGAAAATAAGTGTAAGGTTTATGCCAAATACATGTCATCATAAGAGAATCGGAAATCATTTCACGTAAGAAAAATGGCGCTAATTACATACTTGGTACATTCGTCGAGGATGCCAAATATAGGTTTGTGAAAGAACAAGCGTGCCTGGTAAATAAAATAAGCATCAAAAAGGGCACGTTAAAAAAATCTTACAATGGTTTATGTCTAGTCAAACAAACAAGTACGTAGAGCTGGAGATTTGAACACAAATTCGCGGGCACCTTAAATTTGACCTGTATTTTTGTGGGTTCAGCACAAAATAGAACCAATTATTTTCGGGTTGGGTCAAGTAAACCCAACCTGATCTGCATTTTTTTTAATGTAAAACCCGAACCTCTTGCAGGTCGGGGTCTTTTTCCACCCAAAACACGAATTGTTAGGTGCTGGAAAATACTCACCATTCCTAATCTCTGCTGTTCACCAAGAGAAAGTACATCTTCCCAATTCAAAGCAGCATCCCAACCACCTTTGTCTCTTTCTAAAAGATAAATCAATTTAACATTCTCGAGAATAGCTTTCAAACGCGTATCCAGAATGTTTCTTGCATCAGCGGATCTTTTACCTGAATGGCAGCGCAATAAGAATCCTCAAAACAAGAAAAAGAATAATCTCATTCCGTCCAAAAGTTTGTAGTACTTCCACTACTAGAAGGCCAACATTATTAGTAAGGTTTCAGTGACACTTTTATATGTAGTATGTGTATGTGCCTTTTTTATGTTTCCAATGTCAGAATATATCACCAGTTTCATCACTCGCCCTCGTGTGTGAGCTTTGCATTTTTCTTTTATCGTGACTTTGACACGATGGAGGCCTTTCAAATCAACACTCTCATGTGTAGGTATTTTCCTTCTACACGTGAACCACTGCAAGCATATGCTTTTACCATGCTAAATTTTAAATATTGGGCTACATATAAGGGTTTGAATTCCAAGAATATAAGGTCAACCGTATTAGTAGGATTTGACTTGTACCTTTGTATGTAGCGTAATCATTTTATATTTTTTTCGATGTGTGACTTTTCATTTAGATTAGCTACATAACGACGACACCTCAACATAGAAAATAACAGGAATAAGGTTGTGACATTACCTTCTCCGTGCAGCTTCAGCATTCTCTTCTCCGCTTCCTCACAGGAGAGAGGATATATAATTTGATCCCTTAGAGTTCCCAAACATGTATATGGCCGCTGAGGAACGTAGAAGACACCGCAGCCTGATCCCGCCTCTTCACTGTTAAGCCGGGATGGTTTAGTGAGTCTTCCACTCACTATTGGCCAAAGACCTCTAAGAACTCGGAAGACAGAACTTTTCCCACTCCCGTTTGGACCTTAATGAGCGCAAACTTGTCAGTTACGAGTATAGAGTACATGATAAATCAATTACTGCCTCCGTTCCAAAATAAGTGTCATTTTACAATTTCAACAAAAACAAAAATACACTTGACTTTCCAAGAATACCCTTTCATCATCCCAATTACGAGTGAGTAGTAATTAATGGGTACACACAATTAAACAAGGTTAATCAGCTCATTTTACATGACTTCTAAAATTGTGTGAAAAACTCAAATGATATTTTAAAACGGAAGTAGTTTTATTATATTTCACTAACCAGTAACAAGCAGGCTTTTCCCGGGTACTACGTAGCATGTCAACTGCCTAGCAAGCATTTTCTGTCCCTGGGAAATGATGTCGACATCATTAAAGAAAATGGTATCTCTAACACATGCATCACTCTGCTTTGATTGTGACATAGAATCAGTCACAGAATTACCTGCATCATCTCATTTTTTTGCATAAAAAAAAAAAAAAAAAAAAAAAAAAATCTGCAAATTTCTTTATCTGCTCATTAAATCTTTGATCACTACTTGTACAGCACCTCAATGCCTGGTAATTCGGGGTTTGGGTGGAAAAGGCCTAACCCGACTTGTGCAGTTTGCGGGGGTTTGCATGTTAAACGTGTGGTTTGCCTGACCCGAGTCGTTATTTCATCACAACAAACGACCATACCCCTGAAAATTGATAGGGTCTATTATGGGGGTCGGGTTTCAGGTGCCCACGGATTCAAGTCCAAATTGCTAGCTCTACATCCCATATACAGATAAAACTACACGCCTTAACTACGAATCATAACATCAGAAGAGGAAGACATTAGTTTGTTCAACTTCCTAATTATGCAGCCCAAATACTTGGTTAGGACTTAGGAGGGGAATTTTTTTTAAACATATAGACACTACAAAATATTGGAATCAACTGAGAGGAAACCTAAGGCACATTAACATACCAGAGATACTTAGAGAGAGAATAAAGACAAAAGTACCAGACTGAGCAGCATCGAGAAGCTCTTCAAGCTCGAATATGCGATTGATACCACCGGAGAGCTCAACAAACTTTCTATTCAATTCAAGAATGTCCCCAAATGCTAAGAAGCTTTGAGATACAACTGATGCTAAGAAGCGTAGAGCATGCGCCAGCTCACCTGATTGAACGAAGACAATGTGTGAGAGAGAGAGAGAGAGAGAGAGAGAGAGAGAATCAGTTGAATCTAACCTTGAGTGGAAATCAAGGCACGGTCTCCCTTGTGTTCCATTGCATATAGTAAGCTCAACCCCCAAGTCACATTGTGTGGGAGTTGCTTTGTAATAAAATCATCCAGTATACCAAATGCCCATTTCTTCTTCAACAGTAGCATAGAGTGATCAAGAAGGTCTTTGAATCTTAAATCAATCATCTGCTCAATAGAGGAAAAAAAAAACAGTTATCGAAAGTGGTAATGGTGTTGTGACAATACCCTTAAGGCCTTAACCAACCAAACACAAGATACTGAATAGACATTCCATGTGAATCAACTGAAATTTAACAAACTTAAAACGAAATTTTTGGGGACAGAATACAAAATTGCAAAACCCTCTCAATTGCTAAATCTCAATAACCTGCTTGTAGGAAGTTCTAATGCTACAAAGAATTAGGTTGATTACCCTTTCTAGTCGTAACCTCTCAAGAACCTTGCCACAACTCATAAGCCTTTCTAGATCAATAAAAGGTAGGCGCAAGTCATTACATATTTTCGTACTCCCTCCATCCCAAAATGAGTGACCTTAAAAATTAGTTATGCATGAATTACCAATATTATCCTTATAACAAGTTAGTATGCCTTGAGTTTGTTGCAACATTTGCACTTGGGGATTCAAAAGGAAATGTGCTAGACTAACGTCTTAATTTTACTAAAAAAACGAAACCAATACACTCATTTTGGGATAGAGGGAGTATAATCTTCCCTAATCCCCTCACTAAAAAGACAGCTTTTGTTGTAGATCTACATGGCATAAAACCAAATTGGATCTTTGTAACCTTAGCTTCTACTTTCAAACTATGTTTTATTACTCGTCAACACCATAGGAAGTTCCCAATCCCATCTCCAACAAACAATATTGTTAGATGTCCAGAATCAAAGTGCAAATGCTGAGCAATAAAAAGGTAACACAGTCACCAATTTGAGTCCAAACATAAAGAACATGGTGGGCACAGGACTCACAGCTTTCTCTCGAGCACCACCCCCGAAAAAAGCAACAGATTCAGCATGAGTACGTAACCGTTCATGCATAAACCTAAAATATGCACAGTGATGAAATTCAGAAAGATATTTAAAAAGGCATATAGTTCAGCAAGAGCAATAGAGAAAGCAGAAAGAAATCTGAAATAACCTAAATGTTCCTTCAAGCTGTTGCTCTTGACTTGCCAGGTCACCAAATTCAGGGGTAACAGCCCTCAAAAAACCCAATCCAAGGAACATATAGGCATATAGAATCGCAACACCCCTCTTACCAGTCAACTGCTTCATTCTCCAGGTGAACCTTGAAAAACAAGTGACAACACTTAAAATTATCATTTAAGAGAAATGAAATCAAGTGAAACCTGTCTTGGAACCTGAAATGATGTTAGAGGTACTTACCACATGGTGTCAACAGATGGCTTGACCATTCCAGTAACGAGTCCTGATAAGTCAGTGGTCAACTTCTCCAGATCATGCGTAATTCTCTGATCTGCATCAATACTTTGGCTTGACATGTTGAAAACCTACAAGAAAATATGTTACACGAGCTCAGTAACATAAAGCTATTGTTGAGTGGTTTAGGACATAGAACTACAAAGCTATTGCTGAGTGGTTTAGTTTTTGCCAACCACAACTAGTATGGAAGTACATTTTGTTGATTATATTTTATATGAAATTAGGGAAAAGAATTGCTGAATTCTAAGTTTAAGAACATAAAGCAAAACAATAAATTTAACATTTTGAATTGATTACCTGGTAAAATGCATTCTTTCTTAAATAGTTCTTAAGTAAATGTTGAGTCAAACGAATCCTACATCCCAGTGCCAGCCTGTCAGTCAAATGTCTGCAAAACAAATTTATGTTCTCATCATATCAAGTGGGTATCAGACATATGCAAACTTACCAATATGAACAGAAGATTAAGAGATCCATTGGGATGACCAATACAACGTCTTATTTAAGTGGTTCCACCATTTTTATGCATTCTCAAAAATCAATGAACAAAACCCTACCTTCTTTTATTGTGTAGGATATTACTCCTTTCATCCTAAACTAAAAAAACCATCAAATTTGACAAAACACGCACAACGAAGAAGTAGCTAGTTAATGCAGTGACATGAATAAATAAAGTTGCAACGGAAATACAAATTTCCCTCCTTTTCTAAAAAGATTAGCAAAACAAGCCACATTTACTTAAGGCATGTGCCGCATTTAAATCTAACCGAAGTATAAGACACAAAGCATATGAAAAAGTTCAGAGAAGTTTAATTTTACTTAACACAAGAGTACCTCAAAGTAGGTGCAATGAAAGAAGATGCGGCACTTTGGAGAACACTAATACCAATCAACTTAAGAAAGGAATCTCTATCCTGCTCCAAAACATACCGCACGGTAGTTCCTATACAATTTATGCAATTAATACTAACAAGATTATATTTCAAATTATCAAATACATATAGGGAAAAGCATATTCCATATACCATTTAACGAAGCAATACGATCTGAGATCCATGTTCTTGAGACAATAAGAAGAGCAACTGCAAGCAGCTGTGCCCCTTGTTTATCGAACACTGTAGGTATCTGAAAAGCATGCAGTTAAAAGGTCAATAAAAGCATCTGAACCTCCACGGTTAATTGGGAACTTATTTAGCTACTATTTCCCCTCTCCGTCTCCTATCATCACACGCTAGTCATTGTCACTTAACAAGCATGTCATGCTTAACTGTTATACACCATCCTTTTTTTTGCATTCTTTCATTTTTTGAAAAAAAAACGTATTAAATGGTAAACGTGGGCGCAGGAAGCTATTTCAATCTCAAACCTACTTGTATAGCTTTATGGGTGGATATTGGTGCAAGCAAAAGTTCAGCACTAAATTGACAAGCAAACCTTAACTCAAGGGTGCAAAATGTAACTTCTCCGTTTTTTGTTTTATAATATCCTGATTAACTTAACCTACAAAACGTTGCCTACATGTTTCCCATCACCATTACACAATACTAACTTCAAAATCATCCCATAGCATTAACACAAGTTTAATAAAACATAGACCCACCAGTAAAAGTCCCAAATTATAAGTAAATGTTGAAGTGGATGCTGTCGCACATTGGAAAGCTATAGAGTAAAGTGGCTAAATATAATGTTGCAAGTGAAACCCTACTAACATGGTTGACTTTTTAGTAGTGGAAGCCCAAGTCATTGTATGTAGCCCAATTATTGAACATGTAAGAGAAGATTGAAGGCCCTCAAGATGTCAAGAACGTGCACCCAATTAGCCTCAAAGGAAGTTTGTATCCCATGCAAACAATACATAGTCATAACAAAAGAAGAGATCATTCCACCAAAAGAGACTTACCAGTACTTTAAGCATGGCAGCTACTCTAAACGGCAACATTCTTGGAGTAGCTTGAAGCTGTGGAATGATGGGATATGTGAAATTCTGATCCATAAAAGGAGATGATGATATCACTTCAGAAATGTACGATGGTGCTTTCGAATTAGAGAATTTCGAGTCCTATATAAAATCACCCATAAGGTCTCTACCAAGTAAAGCTCCAGTCAAACAAAGAGAGCACAACAACAAACAAATTTTGAGAATTTCCCAACCTTCCTAGTCATGGAAAATGCTTGCTGAACTGCCATTGCATCACTTTGGCGGTTTATCTCAGAAGTCTTGATTATATTACGTTCATCCTCCGGATCCCGGGAGTCCTCCCTAAAATTCAATGAAATGAAAATCAGATACACTGATACACAATATCTGCAACATGTACAGTAGCTAGAAAAAATATTGCAGATCAATAAACATAATAATCCAACCTTTTGTAATTAACTGTCCATCCTCCTTCACCATCCAGTGACAAAACCACATCATGAAACGCAACAAGAGCAGGACGATGTGATATAGTTATGCATGATGTTCCCATTGCTCGAACTTTGGCACAAAACCGTTCCTCCATGTCAGTTGTCAAAGCACTTGTGCACTCATCAAGAATTGCAAACTTGGGCTTATGGTAGAAAAGTCTTGCCATCCCTAACCTTTGTTGCTCCCCAAGAGAGAGTTCATCGCCCCAATTTATCTCTTTCTCAGGTGAGTAGCGATCTAACAGATACTCAAGGTCAACCTAGAAAGTAGTTGTTCATCATCCCCAATTGTGTCAAATTCAATGTAAAGTAGAACTACAGAAATTAGAGAATTTGATGTGCGTCATAGAAAAGACAAAGAGGATATGAGAGGAAACATCTACATTTTTCAACAGCTCCACCATTCCACTTTGTGTGAGCGGTTCGGTCTCTTGAGCCACAGTAAGAGGGTATATTAACTGATCACGTAGTGTTCCTACAGCTGTATATGGTCGTTGAGGCACATAAAATATCTCCTTATAAAGATCAGAACCAACCCCTGGTTTCACAATATGGCCAGATACAAGAGGCCAAAGGCCTCCTAGAACTCGGAAAAGTGAGCTCTTCCCACTACCATTTGGTCCTTCAGCAGAAATACATAAACACATTCCACAAGTCAGATTTTTATACATAGCCTATATTAAGAGTATGTTTTCAACACCCATTTATATTGTAAACAGAATTTGCTTGTACTAAAGAGTGAGTCGTAATCATATAAAACATAAAAACAGGGGACACACAGCTTAATGGCTAATTTTGAGCTAGTATTTGCATTCAATACTTGTATCGCCTATTATAAATAAATAAATAAATCATTTAAATTTTTGGCACTTGATAAATACTATAGAAGAAATGGGAACCCCACAATGTCAAAAGATTTACATGAAAAGCTACACCTTAGTAAGATTTTTTCAATAAATGTACCATTGCCAATAAACCATTATTCTGTGCAAACATTAGGCAGAATGGTAAACAAACTACACTAAGTAGTTATAAAGAGACAGATCAAGCAATTGATGGTAACAAGATATATAGGAAATAATTAAAAGGATAATATAATGGCACCAAATTATGATCCTAAGACCAGCAGTACCTGTAATCAAAAGATTAGAACCTGATTCAACCCTAAGTGTCAAATCCTCCACCTAAATATTGCCAGTTGGGGTTACAACCTGAGAAACAGTTTCACTATCAGAACATTGAATATGTAAAAGAATGTTGAAAGATGGTTGATGACCAATCAGTTTCAAGTACCTTGACTCCATCAAATTCAATGTAATTAGATTGACTGACATAGTTCTTGTTTCCATTTCTTTGCAGAGAAGACATATAACCATCAACTCATGAATGCGATCAGCATAGCCACTGCAAGCAAATAAATTAATGTTACTTAGTACAGGGATACTCAAAGTACAGCAAATAACCTGCATTTTTTACTTCAGTTTTATATCCAATTAGTATGACTCCCTATTTTACTATAATATTCAGTTGAAGATGTACATTTTATTGTCTTTAGAAGGAATAGAAATGAACAACTCAATGACAGTGCTTTCTATTCTTTTTTTCTTCCTTTTTTTCATCAGTGGAAGTTCTCTCTCCTGCAGTATTAGTAAATCATCATTTATCATGCAGTAAAATAGATGAAATTAATTATCTCTAACTATGTTAACAAAAATAAGTTAACAGCTACCAATAAATAAAACAGCACAAAAAAGTGCTCTCCATCATTTGTAAAATAGCACAAGTAATAGATCTCGTAATACCTGAGACGACTAAGCCGTCTTGAACTTGAAGAGAGAGCTCCCAGGGACTGAAATAATGATATTATGACACTAGTATGATATCTTAGATTGCTTAACATCTCTGCTTGTCAATACATGATATCACCAAGTTTGAAAATTCAATACTATGATCAATTATACCATAAAATGATGCAATTAAGCAATCAGTTCCTAAAAGGATAGTTACATAACCTCCAAATAAGCAATTTATTCGTAATGAATTTCAGAGCTTGGCAAAATTCAAAGGCACCTTGCAATCCAAAAGATACATTTGTCTTGTTTCAAAATCACAAAATTATCCGTTTCTGCAGTTCGGTTCATAAGAAATGGAAAATCTCTACTTAATTAAGCAATAGATACATTTAGAAGGATTGACAATTCAAAGCAGAATAGAAAATGCGGCATAAGAACAACGTTTGCGGTTGATTTTGTTCTCAGAAAACAGAAGTAGATAATGAAAGAAAACCTGGTGGAATCGACCGGTGAGGAAAGGTCGCTCCATGTTCCATCGAGGGGTTGAAACTGAGAAACAAAGACAAATGGCGGAACGGTGTTTTGTTTGGAGCCACCGGCGACAGTGCCCTTCGTTGCCCCAGGTTTCGCCATCGACGTGTTGTAGTGGACTCGAAATGGATGGAGAAGGAGGGAGATGGAGTCGGAGATGGAGGGATGTGGCCTGATTTGGTCTGAACTGGTCGGAGATGGTCGGAGAAGGTGGTCGATGGCGATGGCAGAAGGGCACGAGAGAGAGATGGGGTGGATCGAAAGAGAGAGAACGGTGGTAACGGCTGATAGGTTTGTGAGAGTGAAACCCTAAATCACAAGAGGAGATATTTTATACCAAAAGCCAAAACGACGTAGTATTATCTGTTATCAGTTTGGGTTTTTAAAATTTAGGGGGGAAATTTAGGCGCCTATGTCAAAACGACGTAGTTTTAGTATAGGGTTAAATTTTGGATTTGGTCAACATTAGTCAAAATTCATATTACAATTACTCATTAATATTTTTTAGTGACATGTTAGTAATTCAAAATTTGTTGTTTGTAGTTAGAATTTAAAGTCGGGTAAAGAAGACGATGTGTTCATTACGTTATAAGGAGGCGACATAAAAAATTTGGGACCGATCCGGGTTCGTTTGAACCGTTTATCGAGCCAAAAACGACGATAGTCGTTGATTTTAAAAGGCTTGGATATGGCCCGTCACTTATCCGATGGAAGCAAAAATTGAACCGGGTGATCTACTAGATGCACCGGACGTATCCAACGGTTCGGAATGAATTAAAAATTTGCACGTATAGGAGTTACACATTGTGCTAGTACTATGTA
>JAYMTH010003696.1:0-10610 GCA_036897465.1 Pelargonium australe | reverse complement strand
CGCTTCTTTTTGGTGGGGAAAAAAAAAAAAAAAAAAAAAAAAAAAAAAAAAAAAAAAAAAAAAAAACTGGTTCTATTCAGTCATATCAGCCACCTTAGTACTAGATTTTTGTTTTGTTTTAATCTGAACTTTCATTTACACATTTATCTTTTGACAAGCCCACAATCAAAGCCGAATTCCACCCATATTGATCAAAATATGCTTATATTCCTCAACTCTAACAATGTTTTGCATCAAAGAGGTCCATTGTCCACAGCCCCTCAAACCACCCCATACACATGAACACGTTCTTTTCCTTTTTGCTGTCTCATTCTTTTTCCTCGACTCTGTTTCTTTTTCTCAATTCTCTCTGCCGATTGAGAAAAAGAAACAGATATCATCAAAACATGCTTAGATTCCTCAACTCTGTTCATTTTTCTAATTTCTCTTCGCAGTCTTGTTATTTTTCCCGTCATTTCGAACATTTATGTATAGCTTTTGTGTTCAACCATCAATTTACTGTTGTGAATTATTTCAGGGAGTCGCTACTCAACTCTCGGAACAAATTTCTACACTGAATGAAAGGATGGATGAATTTACATCCCGCATTGAAGACCTGAATACCAAGTTCACTGTCAGGAAAGTTTCAGCTAGCCAACAGAATTTGGCTCTTCAAGCTGAAGCTTGTAACGGCTCGGGAGCCCCATATCTTTGTGTGCAAGTCCTCGTGACCGGCTTAAGTAATGGTAATTTGACTGGATCACTGCTGCCAAATTCTTCATCTTCTTCTCAGTTGGCTAGGGAGTCTCCTCTTATGGAAGAGGTACGTACCTCGATGAACTTTCCCTCCTCCTTTCCAAACAAAATGACGTACGTCATTTTGGGTGTCTGACTTACCTCCATTTTACTCTTCATATTTTTTGTATTATTATTGTTCAGTTGTAGATGTTCATATTGTTTAGTCATTGGCTTTCTGTTGTCGTTTGAGGATCAATGTGATACTCTAAGGTAGCATTTGGATATTTGGAATGAGAATGAAAATCAATAGAGCTGTTCTCATGACCAAAAATATGTAATCCAAACAAACGATGAAAAGTTCATTCCCATTCCGATTCTTGATTATCATTCCTAAACAAAATTATTATCTAATATGCATTTCCGTCATGAAAAAAACAGGCACAGGAATTGATGTGATCCTTGACTGCATAACAGTTAAGCAAGGTCTAAAATTTGTAATTTTTGTAGCATAGTTTTTTGAGAGCTCCTTGTTTCTCCTTATAATTACTGTGAAGAAAAATGATCACCTCTTCGTACTTTTTTTGTTATCGGCAAAAAGTAATATATATATAATAGAGTGCACTGAGTTTCCAAGTAGGAAAAGCAGGCTCAGTCAAGGTACAAGAAGCTCCTAAAAGGGAGCATATGCCATATAGAAGGAATCAAATGCTAGACAAGAGGTTGATTAACATCCTCCGAATGGATTTGAAGTTACAAAGTACATATATGGACCAAGACACAATTAGTGTTCAGGCTTCAATGCTGGACATGGATGTTAAGGTGATTGAGACAAGATATGAGCATTTCTGATGAGCCAGATATCCCAGTGTGATGTGGCTTGACTAGCTTGTTCACTTTGTACTTGACATCATTGTTGAATTTATAATGTTGTGAACTATAATTTAATATAAATTGTTGGGGAAGGAGATCTCTTTGATAAGAGGAGATAACAAGGACTTTGGTTTGCCTCTGAATGTTCGTATGATTTTTATTTTGCAGATGTTGCTTATTGCGCGAGGGCAGCGTCAAATCATGCACCAACTAGACAATCTAAGCAATCTTGTGCACGAGTACAGGGAAGCAAGATCCCGTCAAGGGAGAGCAGAGAGGATAGACAGAACGATCGACGTGGACTCTATCACTATCCCTCTCTTTCTAACTTTGGCAATCGGCGGTCTAGGCATCTTTATGTTCAAGGGTTTTGCAACCCAACAATAATATCGATAACCACTCTTTTTCAAACTTTGGCCTTCAGTGGTTGTGCCAATTTCAGCACATATATACATATATATGTACATTGTTCCCTTCAAGAGAAGAAGGAATAAAACTTGTGTAAATGATTGTGAATTAGAATGCTATTCTGCATTGCTTGCTTGTAGACTTGACTATTTTTGGACAAAAAGACCACATAAAAGAGAATGTAAGCCAAGAGAAAAAGGAACAATACTCAAGTAAATGATTGTGAATTAGAGTGCTATTATTTTACATATATATATTTTGTTTTTCCGGCAATATGTATTTTAGTATTCAAGTAAAGATTATAAGATATAAAGTAAAAAGAGAGGTCTCGTATCTAAAAGAGAAAAAAATACAGAGTCTCAAAGAAGACTATGATGGTGAAAAGACTAAACAAGTTGTACTAACTAAAAAGTGATGATCATACTTGGAGAGCGCGAATTGATATTTTTGGGAGATGAGTGAAGTGAATATGATACTCCATTGATTTTCTTGGAAGGTGAGTGAAGTAAATATGAGACTCCATTGGAGTTTGTGAGCACATGTATGAGGGTTGATTCTCTTGTAAGGTGAGTTGAACAAAAATAGTCTCTATTGAGGTTTGTGAGTATTACTTGCTCGTAGGAATATTTTAGTACAAAATGACCACAGAGAATGTTAGCTAAGTAAGGTCACTTAGGTCTAGAACTTTCAAAAGTTCAGGTCAAAACCATCACCTTCGACTAATTATGAAAACTATTTTGTCCAAAATAACTCAAAATTCAAAAACCTAAATAGCTTTTTTTAATGTTTAGGGACTAGATTGGTGACTTTTGAAATTTTGGAGACCTAAATGACCTCTAATTCAATTAGAAGATTCATTCATGTAAACTTTCGTAGAGAGTTGAGAGAAAATAAGGTGATTCCCATGTAATTCTAACAAGCCATGACTCTTAAATCACTAAGAAAATAACATTGTTTGCTCAATCAAAGCAACGACAAAATATAAACACACACGCACATGCACACGCACACGCACATACAAGATAATAACCACAATGTCAATAGAAACATATTTAAAGCAAAATCATTTGCCGAAGATGAACTAAAAAGAGAGCATCGATCATGGAAGTACAATCTTGTCGGATTGGAGTTCAGTGACATCTGCGGTCATAATCTGATTTCAGTTTATCTTGATCCTCCTAGCTTAGATCTTCATTTGCAAGCTTTGTACGCAACATGAATGTTGGCCTCTTAATTGGTGGCTCCAACATTGGCAAGATCCTGAATTTTGCAGATTAAACAAAATAAGATTGAATACACATAACAACGTATTTTGTTTCATAGTTGGACACAAATGCAACATATTGTAATATCAAACCAATAAGTAGTTTCACAGAATTCTGATAGTCATTCTTGTATATAAAGAAAAAAGAATCTCACCCACTCTATTATGGGTTAAGAATGAATCAAGCAAATAAGAAGACGACACCTAATTATCAGAGACAAACAATAACACAAGTTTGTTCAACTAAGTCCTTGATTCTCCATTATTCTCTCATGTGTTATAGTTCTGTTATATCTTTAAATTGGTTATTTTTTGTATTTTGAATTGTTTGATCTTCACATATCTTTGTGGTGATATTGTTAGATATGAACTGTATATATTCATCTATCAGTCTCAATGAAAAATACGCACAAATATCAAAGCTATTCTACACTTTTGTGGTATCATAGCCTTAAATCTCAAACGAGAATATCATTTTTTTTTTTATCTCAATGGATTATATTGTTGACAGTACCATTATCTCTTCCAACAGCTCTTCCCAGCTCACCCAATTCAATCCAGCAAGCCAACTTCCTATCAAACTTATTGAAAGCCACAACTTTTCAATATGGAAAGCACAATTCTCCATGCTTATGCATGGACATGACCTCTATGGCTAACTTGATGGTTCCCATTCAGCACCAGCAAAATATATCACACAAAACAACTAAGAAGTTGACAATCCTTTATACAAATTATGGTTTAGGCAAGACCAGCTAATCCATAATGCTTTAATGGCGTTCGTTGATCCAACGATTGCGACGTCTGTAGCTGCTGCCTCAACTTCAAGGAAAGCATGGGATTCTCTTCACGCAGCTTTTGCCAACAAGTCTCATACGCTCATTTTCAGTCTCAGAGATCAACTTAATCAAGTGTCAAAAAATTCCAAGTCGGTTGTTAAATACTTACGTGAGATTCAAACACTTTCTGAAGAACTTGCCACTATAGGTGCTCCAATTTCAATTGAAGAGCTCATAGTCAAGATTCTCAGTGGAATAGGCTCTGAGTTCAAAGAAATTTCAGCAGTCATTCGAGCCAGAGATTCTCCAATTTCCTATGAAGAGCTATTCGATAAGCTCGTAGATCATGAGTTATTTCTAAAACATGAAGAACTCAAAAAGGTACCCACCATTACTGCTGCTGTTGCTCAGAAGACATCTCATATCAATGCTGCACCCAAGCAATACAGAAAGCCAAATGCTTCTTCACAATGGCGTCCACAGTCCATCCGGAACTTCAGCAACTTCAATCAACAATGGCGTCCTCCGTTTACCTCTGGCACACAACCTCGTGTACGTTGTCAACTATGTGATCGAATTGGTCATGTCGCTCGTGTATGTCGTTCTCGTTCTCACAATCATTTTGAGGCCAAAGCTAATTTTGTTTCCAGCCCCTGTCATACAAATAGCCCATGGATTGTAGACTCTGGCGCATCTCACCATATTACTGCTGATTCTCATAATTTGGCAAACATTCACGAGCATCATGGTCCTGAGGAAATCTCAATGGGTGATGGTAATACTATTCCAATTTCTCATAGTGGTAGTACTCAATTATGTGCATCAAACTATAGATTTCACTTGTCTAATACTCTTTGTGCTCCTGCAATTAAAAGAAATTTAATTTCTGTTTCCCAATTCTGTCATGATAACCTAACCTCCATTGAATTCTTTCCATCTCATTTTTGTGTGAAGGATCTGAATACGGGAACTTCTCCAATGTGCGGCCGGAATAAAGATGGACTATACGAGTGGCCTTCTGAGACTGCAAAATCATGTCCAATTCCTTGCTTCAACCTGGCCACTTCAAAGCTCCCTCTCTCCCTGTGGCATCGTCGATTGGGTCATCCCAACTCCCGCACTTTAAAATTTATTTTACGTCAATTCTCATTACCTTTCTCTTCTTCAGATAGTTTTTGTAACTCATGTTCTTGCAATAAAGCTCACAGGTTGCCCTTTTACAAAAATACTTTAAAAAGTATTCGACATCTTCAAACTCTTTTCAGTGATTTATGGGGGCCATCACTTGTTCTATCCATTGACAAAAAATTATATTATGTAATTTTTGTTGATCACTATACCAAGTATATTTGGATACATACTCTCAAAACTAAAAATGAAGTCCAAGATATTTTCAAAATATTTCATCCATTGATAGAACGATTTTTTAACAGTAAAATACTCTCTTTTTACACTGATGGTGGTGATGAATTTGAAGGACTTACATCTTATTTGAACTCGCACGGCATTGAGCATCTTATTTCTCCACCTTATACTCCACAACGTACGTGTTGCCATTGATGAACGTCGACACCGACACATAATGGAAACAACCAAAACCCTTCTTCACCAAGCCTCTCTACCATCTAACTTATGGACATTTGCTTGTCACCATGCAGTATATCTCATAAACAGATTACCAACACCAAATCTCCACAATCAATCTCCATATGAACTCTTGTTTCGAGATAAACCAAATTATTCATCGCTTCGAACATTTGGTTATCTATGCTATCCTTGGCTTAAACCATATACAACCCATAAACTTCAAGCACGTTCCAAACCCTGTGTGTATCTTGATTTTTCACTTAAACACCACTGTCATCAGTGTTTTGACCCAATTTCATCTAAAATCTTTCTATCAAGAGATGTTTTATTTCATGAAAATATTTTTCCTTTTCAAACTATGTTTTCCACTCTAAAATCTAAATTTTCAACACTTCAATGGGATGTTCTCACTGTTCATGATAACAAATCTCCACAGCATATGGTATGTCCACACAATTTATATGAAATTCCTTCACCCATTAATATTCCTTTGCAGTCACAAGAGGCATCGGTCCGGTCCGCATCTGCCGCACATGGAGAAGGTCACAGTATGAGTTCCTCAACTTTCTTACCAAATACATCACCTCAAACAACCCACTCTTCATCACCTGCACCCTCACCCCAAGCATCTCCACCTGAACCACATATCTCACCTATACCACCACCACCACCACATGTAGTTACTAGGTCCCAAAACAATATTCACAAACCAAAAAAACTTTTCAACTACATGGCCACTTCCCTCTCCATACCCTCCAACCCTCACACTTTCAAGCAGGCACAAAAGTATCCTCAATGGAGACAAGCCATGAAATCTGAGTTTGATGCCCTCTTGAAGAACCACACGTGGGACTTGGTAGTTTTACCTTCCACCAATAATGTTGTTGATTGTAAATGGCTTTTCAAAGTAAAGCATAAACCGGATGGCTCTATTGATCGTTACAAGGCCCGGCTTGTAGCCAAAGGCTTTTCACAAATCCCTGGGCTAGATTATCATGCTACATTCAGTCCGGTAATTAAACCCACAACTGTTCGGCTTGTTCTTTGTTTGGCAGTCCAAAATCAATGGCCGATTCATCAGGTAGATGTTAATAATGCCTTTTTACAAGGGCATTTGGAGGAAGACGTATTTATGCGCCAACCGCCGGGTTTTGAACATCCTGATTTTCCAAATCATGTTTGCAAACTTAAGAAGGCAATTTATGGTCTCAAACAGGCACCACGAGCATGGTACACTGAATTGAAGGATTTTCTCACTCATATGGGATTTTTTAAATCTCAATCTGATAACTCCTTGTTTATTATGCATAGCCTTGGCCATAATGTGTATATCTTGGTATATGCTCATGATATTATTATCACTGGCAGCAACTTAACCATTGTTTGGCAGGTTATTGAATCACTTGCAAGACGATTTTCACCGAAAGATTTGGGAGTGTTGAACTATTTCTTAGGTGTTGAGTTACTGCACAAAGATGGTGGCCTTATTCTCACTCAAACCAAGTACATTATGGATCTTTTACTGGACACCAACATGCAAGACAGTAAAGGTGTTCTCACACCTATGAGTTCAAACACCACACTCTTGCATGACAACACTGCCGAAGATGTTGACGCTACTGCATATCGCCGCATACTTGGTAAACTGCAATATTTGTCATTTACTAGGCCTGACATATCATTTGCTGTCAATAAATTGTCTCAGTATATGCACACACCGAAAACACCACATTGGCAGGCTGTCAAGATGGTCCTTCGATATCTCAAGAACACTGCTTCTCATGGGTTAAAAATTGGGTGTCAACATCCAAGCCGACTCACTGTGTATTCTGACTCCGATTAGGCTGGTAATCCATCTGATCGAACTTCCACTACTGGATATATATTGTATTATGGAACCACTCCAATTAGTTGGTCTTCCAAAAAACAGAGAGCAGTGGCTCGTTCCTCCACTGAAGCCGAGTACCGGGCGGTTGCAAGTGTTGTGGCAGAAACTAATTGGGTGTTAAATATTCTGCGAGAACTTCGAGTTCATCTTCCGACTCCACCAATTATTTATTGTGACAATGTTGGTGCAACCTACCTGTTTCACAATCCTGTCTTCCATAGCCGCATGAAACATATTTCCATCGATTTCCACTTTGTCCGAGAACAAGTTTAGCAAAAACTCATTGATGTGCAACATGTTCATGCTGCTGATCAGGTTGCTGATACATTCACTAAGCCACTTTCTAACACTGCATTTCGTCAGCATTTTGACAAGTTATTAGTTGTTGACTCAACCTATAACTTGAGGGGGCGTATCAGAGACAAACAATGACACAAACTTGTTCAACCAAGTCCTTGATTCTCCATTATTTTCTCCTGTGTTATAGCTCTATTATATCTTTAAATTGGTTATTTTTTGTATTTTGAATTGTTTGATCTTCACCTATCTTTGTGGTGATATTGTTAGATATGAACTGTATATATTCATCTATCAGTATCAATGAAAGACACAGCTATTCTACACTTTTAAATATTAAGTCCAAATATCGCTGGATTTTATGCTCAGCCTGGGCATGTTTAACACATATTTTCTTTTCCATATGTATTTTATTTGTATTTGACCATTGAAAATATTTAGAGGGTTAAATTGAGATGTTTTTATATGTTGATATATTCATTTACATTTACAATAAATAAAAACTTATTTCTATGTATTAATTGTGCAAATATTGTTTTATTGAAAATAATATTTTTACAATACCATTTGACGTATAAAATTGATATGTTTAATAAACTCATTTAATGTAGGAAAAAGTTTTTATTTCAAAAAAAAAAAAAATGTAGGAAAAAGTTATAAAAAGTCCATGTTCTATTCAAGTTCCAATTTATTTTTTGAAATTTCATTCATTCAAATTTAAATTGAAAGTCATTTAGAAGTTTCTATGTATTTTAAAATTATACGTATGTTTTGACTCAGATTGGTGTTGTAAATTAATTTTGTCGTTTTGTCTTACATGTTGGAGTATTTTTCATAAAAGTTTATGTCAGGTGACGTTGACTGATTTATTGTTGGTTAGGTGGAGTCTGCCTTGGGGGACACTTGTGAATTGAGTTCTACCTTCTCGTGTGCACCGTCTGTGAGTGTCGATGAGTTTAATGGTTCTCAAATTTTCTTCGAGCACCGTTGAGAGGATCAAATCTTTCTAAGAGCCTCTACTGCTTCAGGTAATACCTTAGCTAGTGTCCGAAAGTGGTGAAATGTTTTGGTGGAACACTGATGAGATGGGTAGCTTTGGAGACCTTGGTGGCCTTGGGGAGCTAAGTGATGAGTAGATTGGGGATTTTCAGAGTTGAGCTTGTTAGAGAACCATATCAACTAAAAACTTAATCTTGTAGTTGAAGTTCTCATTTATTTTTTTAATATTATATTCCAACACGCCTCCTCACGTGCAAGTCCGTTATGGCTTTGTAAGTGGATCGAAGAGAGATTGATAGGTGAGCTCATTCCCGATTTTAACTTTTTACGGATGGACCGATAGGAGAAGATAGAGTGCCCAAGTGGGCTTGAAGGATATGAGAAAAATTATATAGAAGGTCCAAAGAAATGAGTAATTAAATAAGCCCAAAGATGATAGAAAGAATAGATAAAGAGTTTAATTATACGAATTTTGGGGGTGTTAGGATTTGAACATATGACATCAAGCTCTAATACCATGTTAGAGAACCATCTAAACTAAAAGCTCAAGTTTGTAGTTGAAGTTCTCATTTATTCTTTTAATATTATATTCCAACAGAGCTCTATGTGACCGAATTATTCGGAGTTGGGATCTCTAATAAACTCGAGTTCTCCTCAGAGAGCCTTGAAATGCAAGGCAGGGGCTAAACTAATAAACTCTAGTGTGACGGAGACTCGAGCATAGTGGTTTGAACGAAGGACAAGGAGCATTAATGGCCAATCTTGGCCCAGACCCATTGCCGCGACTCGAGAGCAGTCATGAAATTCCTCCATTGTTTTTGACATAATTCGATTGTTTGACGTAACAATATTTAAATACATATGATGTTTATTGGTTGGACGACATGAGAGTCAATGGGATTTGCTTAGCTTTGCCGTATTTTTCTCCTTTGAAATTAGGTAGGATTTGAGACTAGATCATCATCAATTAATAATTAAATACTCTTTGTAATAGCAACACAAGGACCATGTGTGAAGTTTAATTAATTAACCACTTCCTCTAAACTAAACCATTAAACAATAGAACAACTTGTATATTGCTCCAATTATGCCATTGATGTAGTTCCTCAACAGGGAAACACCACACACACATAAAGAAGATGACAAAATCAGTGGCAACTACACTACTTCTACCACCAACAACTAATCATATTATACCCACACAAATCTTGACTTAGCATCAAATTCGAATTAGCAGCGCAAAAATAAGTAACAACTGACCGTTTCATTTAAAAGTAGGTCTGAGTTCCGAGTTACATAACAAAAAAATATACGTAACAAACTTGTAATACTCGAGACAGACATGGCAAACATAAATTGTACCATGGATTGTCGACCGGACCACCCGAGCATATATATGAGCGATCCAGTAACAAAGATAAAAAAGTGAAAAAGGGACATAAAACAAGTAACCATATTCGTAAATAGAGCAATATGTATTAATATATATCATGTGGCGGAGGCACCACCATTTTGGGCGGTCGGGGTCTTCTTCGTGCCGGAGACCACCACCTGATCCAACTCGATCCCTCCTTTGGCTTGTCTTGCAGCTAGCATTTTCTTTGTGTTACTGTAGTACGTGGCGTACAATATGAGTTGGGCAAGTGAAAACAATGTGCCAAGTCCATTTGGAATCTGTCACGCACACAAAAAACAAACCCATGTTACATTATATATTATAGGAGGAGTATTCACACATGTATTTTATTTACATGTATTTTTCATGTATTTGGTATAACTAATGAAAATGTTTAGGGTAAAA
>JAYMTH010003695.1:0-10611 GCA_036897465.1 Pelargonium australe | reverse complement strand
TTCGTTTCACATCCGAATCGTGGTAAAGTTCAAAAATGAACCTTTGTTCCTTATACTCGAGGCTATTGTCCACCACTTTCATCGTCCTCATATTTGCTGCAGGTTTTCAGGTTGAAGCCATCATATGCCGCATCGCATCGAAATTTATCACGGCCTGTGTCAGGAAACGACCTACCAAGCGCCACTGCTTCCGACCCCTGGACCCTTCCCCTTGCTCCGCCGTAGCCAGCTCCAGACCCCCACTCTCCTCCGTCGCAATCTTCAACATCTGCATCTTTTGACCAAGTACGTGTGCCATTTCTAAATACCAGTGCTACGGAACACCTGTCTTTCCACAACAAACAAACGATTTGAGCCGTTCCCTGTCCTACACCACTGCCTCTGCACGACCGCTCCGTCTACCGCCGAAATGGTCCACTGCTGTGCCGAAATGAGATGCAGCACCGTCGAAATGAACCAATCTCCGCCGCCTCAACTGCACACTCACACCGCCTACCGCCGAAAAGGACCACTGATACGCCGGAAAGAGATGCTGCACCACTAAAATGGTTGGATCACTGCCGCCTCACTCAAAGCTAAACCCTCAAACCCTAAAACATGCTAACCAAAAAAAAACATGTTAACCGAGAGCATATTTTCCACCTTTTTTTAGGTAACCATAAGCTTTTAGTTGAATACTACAATAATAAAATTTTAAATTTGGGCTTAGAGTCTTCTTCTTATTGATTATTAATATTATTATTACAGATGATCCATAATCTGAACTATAAGCTAAATTATTTGTACCCATTTAAAAACCCACCAAACTTTTTTATTATTGATTTAAATGTGTATCTGTATCCTCCTCATTAATGACACCTTTTTTGCAAAACAACAAAACTTTATCAATCAGGGAAAAATTTCATGCAATGAGTGATTTTATTTGAAATATTATTTTACTGTGGTACTTCAAATCATTAATGAGACCTTTTTGCAAAACAACTAAACTTATAAATCAGGGAAAATTGTCAAGCAATGAGTTTATATGAAATATTACTTTATTGTAGTTCTTCAAAATATCAATAAAGCATTATCGAAAATTGTCTTGACTTACAAGTTAGATTAGTGAAAATGTCTCTGTCTCAACTATACTTTGAGATAGTGTAATAAATGTGTCAATTTCTTAATTATTGATTGAATTGTATCAAATTATATACTCATTCGAGAGTAGCCGTAACATGACATACAAACAAAATATTACTCCGGTCTAACCATTTTATTAGGTTGTCCAAGTACCGATCCGGTCTACCAACTCATTCATATCATTAAATTCGATTCAACGTAACATTAGTGTAAAATCACCTCACCTATAATATAACTAACTATATACAGATTATTAGATCCCAAAATTTTATTACATCAGTCGTATGATTGAATTTGAACAAAGAAATTACTCAAAAAGCGAACTTGCTTTGACAAAGGGGACACACAGTCGTGTGAACGATTGGTGCAAGTCTGCTTGTCCATTTTGACCTTTTTGCCCAAATTTGTCCGATTTTAGCCCAATACAACAAGGGATAACCAACCGGAACCGTGGTTCATGATTCAACCAATGACACACATTTCTAAATTTATTCTGTTAAGCCTAATTCACTTACTCTCACACTAAAGGTAAGTTTCAGTGCGACACATCGAATCAATCACACCACTATCTAATTAGATGTTAAATAAACGAGTTTGGAAACCCCAATACATGGTCGGCTTAAAATTTGTACCGTTGTTGGTCACCTGGATTTGAACCATGGGCCCAACTTCCAAAAGATTTTTCCTTACTTGATGAGTAAATGATTAGTCTCTCAACTCTCAAGCTAAGTGCAAAGTGAGAACAGGAACCAAAAACAGTGTGTGGGCATAGACTCTTTAAGTCCCCAAAGGACCAAATGTAGTTGATTGTTGGACAATAGGAACCCCACACAAGTAGGTGCACTTCTTAAATTCTTGCATCAAATGCACACACCATGCATTGCATTTAGTATTTACTACCCATAACCACTACACTACACTACAGTACACTACACAAACACACCACCATCTCCTTCAAAATCAATGCTTCTCTAGATTGAATCTCCAATCTAAGATCTATCTACTGTCCTCTCCTCTTCCTCCACCACCCTCCACTGTCCTCTCCAACCTAAGATTAACCCGACATGGATATCGATCATCGAGCTGCGAGGACTACTGGTGATGGCACAACTAAGGTTGTCCACGCCAGCCCTCCCAGGTCTCAGCTTCACTATCATGGAATGTTTTTTCGCATCCTCACCTTGCTCCTCACTTTGGTAGCTATAATTGTCACAGCAGTAGACAACCAGACCAAGTCTGTGTCCCTCTCCATCTACGATGACAGCCCTCCCTTGCAAATTCCTGTCACCGCCAAATGGCACTACATCTCCTCCAACGTGTAATCACTAATAACTGACCTCTATTTCTTTCGTGTTCTTGTCACTATGTGTTAGTTTCTTGATTTGATAGTGTGTGTGTGTGTGTGTGTGCAGCTACTTCTTGGTGGCAAATGCCATAGCTTGTGCCTACGCGGCTGGTTCTTTGCTATACTCTACGGCTATTCAGACTCAGAAACATCAAGAAAAAGTGGGTTACCTGGTGATTATCGTCCTGGACGTTGTGATCATGGGGCTTCTCTTGTCTGCGAACGGAGCTGTTGCTGGAGTCGGAGTCATTGCGCAGTATGGGAACTCGCATACGCGCTGGACAAGAGTCTGTAACGTGTTTGGCCATTTCTGCCATACCATGGCTGCTGCTGTTGCTGCGTCTCTGCTCGCCTCTTTCGTGTTCCTTTGGATTGTGATGATTGCTCTTCTCAACCTGCACAAGACGATCAAATCATTGCATCAGATCTAATTAAGTTACTAGTTCGGTTTCTGTCAAGATATGATTTGGTTTCGTTGTAACAATTCTAGGTTGAATATTTTTTTCCCATCTTGTATACGTATCAGAATCAAGATGTCCATGTATGATGTAGTAATTGTACGTTCCTATTTCAATATTTCCACTGCTAAAATTGAATGAAATGGCTGGATTTCAAATTATCCCAGCTACTAAGAAGTTACGGTACTGCTCAGCTTAGCTCAACAACTATTTTGAAGAGTAATGAGTATCTAATAGTTACAGCTAAATATGGTAATGAAAAGAGAAGCAGATAGTTAAGATGTTTCCAAGGACTATCCAGAACTGGTAATAATAATAACCACTCGACTGGTAGTGATGGGTCCAACTCTTCTTTGGTGCCCAATAGCTATCGATGCTAACTAAACCATTGGATATTAAATTGGTCTGTCATGGATCGACACGTGTTCCCATGGTACATCACGCCAAGTTTCTCAAAGCAGGTATAGTTTCTAGGGACAATAATCCATGGAAATTTAGAATAGCAAACACACTTATTCAAGGACCCATGATAACTCATTGTGGGACTTGCTTGAGATCTCAATCAATAAAGAGTACAGCACTCTGAGTGAAATAACCTCTACTTTAATTTGGAAATGGGACAACTGACAAGTCGTTCTATAATTTTCTATCTATATTCGTAGTATTCTAAATCCTTGGTTAGAAACTAATTCACACGCCGAAAGAGGGCTCATTTAACGTGTGAGTTCATTTGTTTCATGAGCAAAATTCAAAGAGATTCGAAGTTTCAACTATGAGTAGTTATCGACTCTCAAGAAAGGTAGAATAATATTAATATGACATATTATTAAACAAATTAAGAAGGCACTATCAATGCACAATTATTACGTTTCAATTATGTTATTCTACATCACCTCTTAAAAAATAATTTAAATCAAAGTACCTTTCAACTAAATGAATGGAGAAGGACAGAGTCAAAGAGCACATATCAGACAGGGCAGTGAGCAGAGGCATTATTCAAAGACAAAGGCCCCCAAAATTTATTAGGCCAGAGGAGAAATGATTATGTACACGTTACTTACTGTGTTAGCGTCAAACAAACAATGAATCAATCAAAGATGGAGATTATGATTAGACTTGATCAACTGTAGTCTTACTGAACACGTGGTTTGACCCCGAAAAGGTCAGATCAGAGAGTCAAGCTCAAGGGTCAACATTCAACAAAGATACTGAGCTAAACAAGAGCTCCACCGGGTCATGCTCCCCTAACATATTATGCGAAGCATATAACAGCAACAAGCCAACAACTAGAGCACATGCTTGAACTTAATGGTATTGTTGATAACTAAATAAACTAGTTCCATCATCAAGAAGAGCATAACAGTTAACAATTCAGATTAATGTAGAATCAATGAGTCTCTACTTACATACCTGACCAGGAGAGGATGCCATAAAATCAAAACACAGCTCATGAAGGATCAGCGAGGTGTGCCAAACATTGAGACCATCCGCGTGCTAGCAGCAGTTGAGAGATTTGATTCTCCAACTACAAGAAGGCGCAGAGTGAGAGAGTGAAATAATCAAAGAGAACTGAGGGAGAGATACATGGTAATATACTAATATACACAATAATGTTTGAAAAGGTATAAGTTAGGAAAGCAGAGAGCGTACAGTAATGGGGGTGGGGGTGTCAGTTATCTCAAGAAGCTAATAAGATAGCGAAGTATCAGTGGTGGTCCTGTTGTTGTCTTCAGCTTGCAACTTGCAAGTGGTGATGGCCATGTTATCATAAAAGAGCTGTAGCTGATGCAGTCATGTGAATCAGTTCTTGATGAAGGTTTTGATGATGAAATAGTCCAAAGAGGGCTTTCGCAACTGCAGCTAGCATGTGCTAATTAATTCTTACCATATTGGACAATGGAGCAAGCATTGGGTTGGTTTACATATCTTTAGGACAGAGAGACGAGTCGGAGGAGGTCTCTACAATGGAAGAGTTAACTGGCTCAATGGTCAAGCCATTGGCTGCACGAGACACAACCCAAAGTAACAGCAACCCACCAAAAGAGGATAAAATATGCAAGAAAATAAAGGCGAGACTTCCATACAAAGGCTAATTTCATATCTGATCTAATTGGATACATATGTAACTACAAATGATTATAGATCATTTACTCTAAATAAGAATTTGAATGGAGGAAAATCTCAAATCTACATAATGGATGTTACATTCTCCTATACTTCAAAAAGCTACTATAATACAGAAGAAACAACAACATTCACCTCTTCAACAAAAAACAAACATATTTTCATTTAGTACGTGTGATTGAAGCAGGATCATTAGCATCTGTAGCCCAACAACTGCGCAATTAACTCAGTTACCATGTTAGCAAAATGTCCTCATATTCTTATCCTGTTTTCCAACTCCAACTTATGCACCACGCAACTGTTGAGCTGATCAACATCTGTTATCCATGTAAAGAACGTCAGTTGCTGACGCCCACAAAGCTAAGACAACAAAACATATCAGGACCATCATAACAAAAAGAAATATGAACATAGCTTTATGCCAAATAGTTAGTGCCAGCTCAACTCAATTGACAAGCAATAGGGATGCTTGTTAGACTTCTTACGGTCATAGATACCACAACAAATTTCTGTGCATGTTTGATGCGAAAAGATAACTGAAATATCAATATCAAGTTGCTTAAGCATCCAAAAAATGCTGCAGGCACGACACCGGAGGTACATTTTGCAAAAAGATCCCAGATTGAGCGTCTGGACCCGTCAAATGTTTTAAAATAAGAGAACCCTGTAAATTCTATATAGCGCATGGTTAACTAAAAGAATCAAGTTGATCGAATTTTGCAGTCCACATGTTAGTAAAACAGGGAAAAGGCACCCCATATTGGGAATGCATCAATGCAATAGGTCATAAAAGTTTTATTGGGCCTTAAAGGATACCATTAGTTCCTCCCCCCTGCCCAACATAATAAATTGTAGTAGCAAGCAACACAAAGAATGGGTTCAGTTCAACTATGAATCTGAATATACTAAGTAAAGATTTTCAATTTCAATATGAAATGTTGTTGTATACATCTGCAGTTTCATAGCAATATACATTATTATTGAGACAGATAAATACCAGTATTTCACTGATCCATCTTTGCAAAACGTCCCTTAATTCTGATCCTACTTTCTGCTCGAGCCTTCCGAGATTCGTATCTGACATGTTTATCGTACCTGTTGGTTTATCATGGCATACAAGTCAGTGAAAGATCCAGAGGATGATATACATGAAGTGTCAAGGAAACATGAACAGCTTCTGAACTAGAGCTACTTATCCAAAACATATATGTGGGTAATTTACCATGCCATGCTGATGTATATCTTTGAACCTTATTAACCATTTGGAAAACAGTACTCTTCTCCGAAATTCTCAATTTTTTATCAATAAAGAAGATCACTGTTAAAACTTAAGAATGAAACTATACAATCCTTGAGATCCTAAAAAAGGACTACGTGTCATCTTCAACAAGTTGTGATCCATGCTGTCTTTGACACCATAACAATTTCCATTGTGTAAAATCTAGTCTCATGATAATTATAACAGAAAAGCGTTGTCTTAAAGTGAATTTATCTTACAAACCTTAATTTGATGCCAAACAGTACCCAAGCCTTGTTTTGTAGAGAGAGCATGATAATGTTTCAAACCGTTTTAAAGTTTGGAAACATACATCATATACAGGATAGCAGTTTAAATTAAACTAAAAAACTTTATTGGTTTAAAACAAAAAAATTCAAATGATGGATGCAAGATTATTGAACGAAGAGATCATTTGTTATTAGACAAAGCCTTATACCTCCTTGTTCTCTTCTTCTCCTTGTACCGAGATATTGCAGAATCCCTCTCCTGGCCAGTTAACTCATTTGGAGTACGTTTTGGAAAACCAATGGTTTTGGTATTTATGAGATTTTGTGATTGCTCTTCATGAAGATTATCTTGACCATGACTCATACAGCCAACAAAATCTGAATTTTTGTCAGGAACCACAGAACTTTCCTCACAGCAGCTTCTAAAACATGTAGATGGATGGAACACTTGATTCATGGTTTCAACACTATCACTAGACCACCGAAATGTTCCTGCCTGCATGATACAAAATAAATCACCTTACAATGTTGTATTTGGTGCATGAAGTCATAAATTTTTCTATTAAAAAGCTAAACTGAAAAGCCAATAGCACATAGTAAGTCCTATCATCAAACACCGGAATTCATAAGCCAGAAACTGGCACTATAAAATCACATACTATCGAACTCCGAAATGTTCTATGGGTGATCTAAGAAATAAGATTATCAATCAGTGCTCTACGTCTTGGGACAAAAGTAATGCTAACATCCATTACATATTACGGAGAAATTACCTACCACATCATGAAGCACATAAGTATCACATGCTACCATAAAAAGATTTGTTTTTGGTGACCTAACTTTTATGCACGCACTCTTCTTCCAACTTCAAAATGACTGCTCGCAAATGAGACTGTCAAATATATGCTCTATATGGCGGGATGGAAATGACAAAAGCAGATCATCACATTGCCATAGATCACTATGTAAATGGAGATATAAGTAATAACAACTACATTTCCAGGTAAGCAGAGTACTAGTGATGTTCATGAAAAAAAAAAAAAAAAAAGCTAGATATGATCAACCAATTTGAAGATTCACCTCATTAGCGGGGATATATTTTTCTTCATATGTACAATCCACATGCATCTTTCCAGGCTGCAGATTTTTTCCAGCTCCGAGGGATTGGATATCGGGTTTACAATCCATATCTGCACAATCCAAGTTGGGTTCCAACTTTGCCAATTCACAAAGCTGAAGCAGCATTTCGTCTTTGTAGTGTCCGCACGAAGCATTCCGATTCTGATTCAACAACAATTTCCTGAACCAAGTCAAGATAAACAGTTGCAATATGTACCACCCACCACATGTCAAGTTCAATCAAACCCCCAATAAACACCTCAACCAAAATTGAGGAACTCTAATGGAAGAACACATAAACAATTACAGATATTTAAGATTCAAACCCTAAATTGAAATGATAAAGTACTTGCCTTGGGCAGAGGAGGAACACCCATAGCCTGAAAGTTATGATCCGAACCGGTCGAAGCAATCAAATCATCGAGACTAACGAAACTGGGTGTGTCCCAAATGAACATATCCGAAAACCCATCAAGCCCAGAACCCACCAACCCATCCTCAACCACACCACCGCCATTGCCATCAGACCGTAGAGCCTTCAAATCCGTACCCTCCAACCCAAAAATCGACAACAACTCGCACACAGAAGGACACCCAGTGAACCCCTCAAGAGGCCTCCGGTTGTGAATCTCGCCGCTCGCCACCGCCGACACCGAAAGGTTGTGCCTTTCCCAGTCGCAGTTCTGGCAGAGAACAGAGCGCTCCGTTTCGCAGAAGATCGAAGCCGGGGACGAGTCGCAGGAGTCGCAGAGGTGCGAGCGAGTGTGCTTGGAGAAGAGCTGGTTCGTGGAGTGGACCTCGCGGTCGCAGGTGAAGCAGAGCTTGGCCGAGTCGGCTCGGCAGTAGAGCAGAGCTATGGAGTCTCCACAGTAGTCGCAGAGACGCAGCGAATTTGGGCTTATCGGTTTGGTATCAGACATTGTTTTTTTCTGCGTAGCTTCAAGAAACTCTAGAAGATTATATAAAGCATTGATTTTTGAGTGTAGGTATATTGGACAAATCTTATCGTTTTCTTGCTGAGCAAGCACCAATATTTTTTGAAAATCAGGGATTGATATTTGTGTGGAAAGGGAAAGGAGTTGGGATATTTATTTGTGTCTCCATTTTCATGGGACCTCAGAAACTGTAAAGTGTAGATGGGTCATGTGGTTCAGTTTGGTACACCAGTTTCATTACTACTAACTGACGAAGATGATGACGATTAATACCCACCAATTTTTTTGTTTTTCCTTTAAAGATAATTAGATTTATAGACGCCAATTTCAGCTGAATTTTAGAATCACCTTTAAAAAAATAAAAATAAAAACAGGGGGACAAAAATGAAAATGTACCCTTTTATTCTTAAATCGACTAATCACAAGTTAACACGAGTGATTGAAAATTTTAAGTTGTTATACACAATTTTTATACGATTCTTTGTTGATTGTTGAAGGGATAAAAAGTCAAAAAAGTGAGCCAAATTAGATAAATGAATAAGTTTTACAACTCAAAATGGTAAGAATGCGTTAAAAGTGGGACGCGCCATAATCAACGATAGTTGGTCTCAACCATTTGTGAATAGGAACCTTAAATTTTGCCTTTGTTGTGTCCTTGAGTATATTTTTGACGGTTTTGTAGCTTCTCTATACATTTTTACCTTGATTTTGGTGTACTTTTGAGACATTTTGGATGTTCTTTCAATGTATTTTCCTTCTTAATGCTCGAGGCTCTCCTCTTAAGATTCGTCTTTGTATCGTCTTAACTCTCTATTATATTTAACCAAAGTTAGTTTTTAAAAAACTAATCGAACTGCAAAGCGGTATTGTGACTTTTTTCTCATCAGGTGATCTTGAAAAGCATACCTCTCGTGTCGAATTTTGATATTTGAACTCATGCAGATAAAGAGAGCATAATGTTTTAAGCTTTAACCACTAGATCATCTCCTTGAAGTTAATGTATGCTAAATTCATGAACAAATTCTTAAAAATAGAAGTTGGAGAAGATGGTGGAAGAGGTGTGTGTGGAGCCCCACCTATACATAAATAGCACAAGAAAGACCTAAAACAGAATCTTCCCATGAGAGACTGTGGTGTTGTGTTCACACTATGAACATAATGTCCTGAAAATATCTGTATCTAATTTTCTTATGTTTAGTGTATTGCACGTGTTTCAAATACACTTATTTTACATGTATTTAAGACACTTACAAATACATATCAATTGTTACTGTTAGCAATATCATCGATGAGATAGTTGCAAATATACGCCCGGAGAGTAAAAAAGCACATGTCTATAATCTAATTTATTCGTTTTAAAAGAAGTTTTCTCTCTTGTCTTTTTAAAAAAATAGTTATATACAAAATATCAATAATATTACTATCATAACTCCATAAGGTGATGTTCGTTTAATATAGTTTTTAACTTAATTAAAATAGTTAAATCATCTTTCTCAATAATTAAATAAATCTAAATTCTAAGAAGTTGAAATATCAAGGTAGATGTGTTATTTTAATTCTTTAAAATTTAGTATTATTTAACTCATTTGAAGAAAGATAATATTTTTTTAATCTCAAATATGCTCTTATGTAAAAACTAAACGAACGCAAGAATTATAAATTTATTAAACGAACAATATCTAAGTGAATTTTGTGTTTCACCCACAGTTTTCATAAAACTAGGAACTGTCTTTAATTTATGAAACAATAAATGTGATTGAAGAGGTAGCTTAATTAGCAAACAAACACTAAACAATGAATCTGGACAAATCTAAAATGTGAGTAACGAATTTTGTTGTTGAACTGCTTGTTTATGAATTTGACAACATGGATAATAACTTTTAGTGCCCTACATATGTAATAAAAATAGTAGAAATTTAACACTTGTCAAGTTTCTTATGCAAATCAAACAAAAATATTTTTAAATTTACAAAAAAAATAAAATAAATAGTTTAAAAGTATA
>JAYMTH010003694.1:0-10611 GCA_036897465.1 Pelargonium australe | reverse complement strand
CCGGCTCCGTCTTCGGATTCTTCTTCTTTTCGTACAAAATCGGGGTGGAGAGCAAAGACGCCGTCGTTTCACTCAAGCAGCACCTGGAACAAAACAACTACCCGGAGAGGATCGGGATCAAGAAATGGATGGACGAGAAACAAATCCCGGAGCTCATCGACGCCTACGCCACCAAGCTATACGACACCGTCTCGCAGAACATTGATTTTCTGGCGATGCAATACAATTTCACCGACATTTTGGACGGAGTCCGGCACTGTTTCCACGAACCGCGGTCGTCGGCGTCTCACTCGCCGGTTCTGATGAGTGCCGTCGACGATTCAGCCTCCACGACCAATGTGTCAGCGCATTTCGAGTCCTTGACGGAGAAATTCACCAGCGTCCAATCCAAGGTGAATAACCGAGAGTGGAAGATGATTTTCCGGGAGACCAACGGTATTTTCCGGGAATTTATGTCAATAATCAGAAGGAAGGATCTCCTGGAGAGAATAAAAAAGCTAGTCCTCCAGAGCGTGGGCGTCACGAAACAGGTCCTCGCCAGTCTCGCCATGATCTTCCTCGGCGGCGCCAACCTGTTGCTCTTCATGGCCGTGTCCATCGTCTCCGGCGCGGCGGAGCTCCTGAACATGATCTCGGAGCTGATGGTGTTCATTTGGCTTCTCTACTACCTGATAACCACCGAGTCCGGAGGCGTGATGGACCAGGTTTTCGGCATGCTCCCGCTGTCCAAATCGATCCGTGACCGGTGCGGTCAGGTTCTTGATCATGCGGTCAAGAGCGTGCTGGTGGCCGCCGCAAAAGTGACGCTGTATCAGGGGTTTTGCACGTATTTGCTGTTCCGATTCTACCAAATACATTTCTTGTACGTGTCAACTTTTCTTGCACTGATGACCGGTGTGTTGCCGATCGTGCCGTGCTGGATAGCGTCGGTGCCGGCGGCGGGGCAGCTGGCCATGGAGGCAAGGTATGTTGAAGCCATAGTGTTGTTTGCGCTACATTTTATATTGTTGGAGTATGGAACAGCTTATATACAAGATGAAATGCCTGGCCAAAATGCTTACTTGACTGGCCTCAGCATCTTTGGTGGCATGGCTCTTTTTCCCTCTTATTTGGAGGTAATTGTTTACATTTGTTCACTAGTTCTGTACATTCAAGATTCTGTTCTTTGCTCATATAAATATGGAATGGAATTTGACAGGGAGCGATTTTGGGTCCGGTACTAATGACAGTGATGATTGCCTTGAAAAATCTGTACGTCGAATTCGTGCTTGCTTCTGCTAATGAAACCAGTTAGTCGTCACAACTCACATTTGGTTATATAGCTAGCATTTATAGAAATTTGTGGATATGTGTTTGTTTTGATTGCAAATATACATGTATCAGTTTTGGTTGCCAAATATTTTCTGTTCCTGTGTTTCAAATTTTATGGGAGCTGTAGAGATCATTATTGTGCAAAAAACAACTTACAATCACATATTCAAATGAATTCAATGGGGCATTTTGTTTTGATGTATTCGAATAAATTATGCTTTCCACCATCCTCAATATTCAAGCTTTGTGGAGGGTCAAGTCTCTTGCAGATTTGGGTGATGAAGATTTAACAAAACCATGTTGTGTGTGGAGTTGCTGCTGTTGGAACCCCCTATATGGTCTGGAAGCCTTTTGAGGAGTGTGAGGGTCATCAAGAGCTCTCGGGTCTGTCCTTGAGTTATTGCAGCGAGCAGTTGGATCCGGGCAAGGTTCTTTTCGGTTTTACACTGATCTCATCTATGGTGTAAATCGAGTTTAGACTGTTATTTTAATACACCATCTTATTCAGTTGATAGGAGTAATGTGCATGCATTGGCTATATCAGTAAGGCATTAGTTATGTAATGGTGATTAGCTTTATACCACATGATATCCTTATTGAGCAATTTCTCAGTCAATAGCAAATAGAGTGAACCTTATTTCTTGAAGCCTATATAATGAACTGTCTTGATATGTACTAGAAAAGAGAGAGTAGGGACATCCCAAATTTTTCTTTGGCTCGTTTGTCGAATGCATCGTCTCCAAGATACAAGTTGATGTAAGCTCTGCAAAGAAGCTCACTCTCAACCTTGCTCAGGACCTCTCCCTTCACTGCACCATTGAGACCACTTTTTGTTAAACTTATGTGCAAATTACATATATAGAACAGATGATCTATTTTTGTTCCGTCTATGTATTCTGACCTTTTGCCTGCAGAACATATCCCGGAAGACGATAAATCACAATTACAGATCCTGATGTCAGCTTTATCTTGTCCGTTACTTCTCCCAGGATCCTACCAACACAGAAGAGTTGGTTGCAATAGGTAAATTGTACTAATTTGCCAAGTAGAATTGTATAATCATAGAGTTCAAAATTAGAACAGTGATGGTTACTTGTTGGCAAGGTCCTCGTTCTTTTTTTCACCAGTTAGTTTTTTCATAGATGCTCCGAGTCCTTCGTCTATGTTGTTCCTTACCATGTTCATGGTGAGGCCGGAGAGCACGATCACCAACCTTACTATCATTCCCACATCACTGTCGATAACCATCTGATACATTTCCTTGGTCGGGTACGTTGGGGCTTTGCCAATCTTCGACTTAAGCATATTTTTCAGCTTTTCATTATCTGCATAGATCCCTGCAAGTTGAACAATGACATACATGATACATATGTATAGACTGATATATAGAGCATATATATAGTGATTTACCAAAGCCATAAATCTTGATTTTGAAGCCAAGCACAGACTTTTTCCTCAAACCAACACATTTGAGGTTCATGCCATCACCCAATATAAGGGGAAAGGAGACCCCAGTTTTGGGTTCTATCTCAACAGCATCTTCTTCACTGCATATTTTCTTGGCCTCTTCTGCAAAACTTGTTCCCTTCTCCTTCTCTGTTTCTCCTTCATTAGCTCCTGCCTTAGCGACATCCTCGACAATGGTTTCCATTCCACAACTGTAAGTTCTTAACACGGAATGTTAGTGAGAGACTGAGAGTGCAAGTGTGCGTAGTGTTCGGGTAAATAAGGCGCGGTATTTATACTATAAGGATTAGTCGATGATGCGTGGAAGGATAGAAGAGGTTAATTTGCATTGAAAGAGCAACGTTGTTTGTGTGCACGAGCTATTGGTATAGTAATGACTCAATTGTATGCTCATCCAATTTGCACATTCAACAAATTTACCTGAATTCAGTACTGATTTGTGGTAGGAGTGATTTCAGTACTGAATCTAGTGATCAATCACTATACATTTCTATTTCTACAACCAATATATTCATACAACAATGGAATCATTTCTTGAACAATGTTAAAAACATATAATTAATTAATAATGGCGACAAAGCATTAACATTCTTAAGTTAATCAACTACTAATGAGTTGACGAGTGTGCCAGCTTTCGTCTTCATCGACAATACGAGACTTGAGCTGAGGTCATGATTGAAGAAACCATACTAAGAACGGTTCCAAAAGTATCAAAATCGAAGGTTCCAAAAGTATCAAAATCGAAGCTCGCAAAGAAGAAATTTAGCTAATGCACGAAAGGAATTAGGTCAAAAAGGGGAAGGAAATTGGCCAAATGTGATCCACAGCTTTGCGGCTCCCTCCATTCGATTTTGATTATTCTCGATTTTGACACTTTATGGGACGATCTTGGCCAAATTCCAAAATATTTTTGGGTACTTTCTTGTGCTCCATACACTCTCTATGCCACCCTCCAACTCTCCCCAGGTCTTCCCCTGAGAGGACCTCTCTACATATCACCTCCGGGATAAAAAAAGAGAGTTTGTATTCTTCTTTCTGACGGGAAGGAAACTTATCATCTGTTTGTCAGTGTCCTAAAAAGATCACTCGCGAGTTTGAACCCAGAGAAATGAAGCAACAATAGCGGAACGAAGAAGGTCATCATCCCTGCAAGTCCACCCAAAGAGATGGCAATGAGCTCTTCTATCCTAAGGAACCTACATAATAGATCAAAATATTTCAGCACACATTCATTATATGTTGAGAAGTGTATTAAGAAAGAGTTTTATTTTTTATTACCCAAAGAATACGGCCGAAGACAAGACATTGTGCAGCACCTGATGGGTGAGGAAGGCAGTAAATCCAGAGACAATGCAGCTTGAAAAGAGAAGCAAAAAAGTTCCAAACATTGCTGCATAATCAACTGCTCCTGTGAATGCAGCAAAAAATTACATCCAGCTGAAAATAATATAATGGCACAAAAAGCAACATCCTTTCTGTCCTGTGGATTTAATACCTGCTACTGCTAGCTTTCTCAAGAGGAGATAGAAAAGCATTACTGTTGACATCGAAGTTGCAAATGACGTTGAAAGTGCCTATAGACCATTGAATACCATTAAAATAGTTCACAGCGTTGAAGTTCTATTACCAACTACTGAAAGAAAGAACATCAGCAACAAAATACCAGTCCCTGAGCTCCGAGGTAAAACTTTGTGACAAAAAGCCAGTCGAGGATGGCATTTAAAGCAATAGCGATCATACTGACAAGAAATGGCTTTTGTCCATCTCCAAGAGCATAAAACACCACAATAAGCAATTCTCTGGCAATGCAGAATGGTGAACCTAGGGAATCTGTAGATGGGAAGAAATTAAATATTACAATATTTCAATGAGGGCAATAGTCAGCTATGGCCTTTCTTCAAACAGAAGTTTGGAAACCAAGCTCTTCAAATTCGACTAAGATAAGTCTTGAGAGAATGTACTGTCAATTATCTCAAACAACAGTTATGATACTCACAACAAACAAACAAAGATGATACTAGAGCACTCGCTGAAGAATCAAACATGGATCGTTGAAATAGAAAACGTACAATTGGCTGGGCCAATGCACACATTGTTGAAAAAATTGGCAGGACAAGTACCTGACATACATGAGCAAAGGGCAATCTATCAGAAATCTAACCATGGCGCTGCCCTCCTTTTACGCAAGCAAATATCTTTTTTCAGAGTCCAAGATTAGTGGAACCCAATATAAACTTTGGAGCTTGCATAATATTTTGTTATGTACACTGCGAAGACACATTCAAACTTTTGTATATAAAAAAACCAAGCACCGAATTCAAGCACACCATAAGAAGTGATTCTGGTCACTAGAAACTGTTATTTTGTTGGGAACAATAATACATTTCAATACAAAACTACAAAAGTAATAGACCAACTCCAACACTTAATGCTTCAAATTGCATCTCCAACTTGTAATATTACATTATCAATTACAATTTACATCCAGACATTTTCCTGTGCAGAATTATGAGCACTATTTACAGAATAACTGATCTTTCAAACACTGAAATGGACAAAAGCAATGCATAATAGAAAAGTAAATTAGTACATCCCTTCCAATTTTGGTAGGTCAGACAATATTAAGGTATATTTCCCAGCAAAAAATTCCATTTCAATAGTGGAGGTAGATAAGAAAACCCCGAACTTCAATACTATCAGTTCTTTCTTTGCTAACTAGGATAGTATTTCCACCAACTCTTGGTAAGTATCTGATTGGAATGGTAATGTAATGTACAAGGCTATAAATTGACAATTCAAAAATATCATCTTTCAAATAGAGTATTTTCATGGATTGTGCTCAGTTTAAGATACTCTGTATCCCACTAATCAGGAATAGAAACTCACCATGCAAAGTAAAATAGCTCGTTTTAGATTCCCTTTCAGACTTGGCCGTGATAAAGTCTACATTTTTTTATTGCAAAAATTCACCAATAAATAAGAATTGTGAGTCATTTAGTCATTAAAAAAAAAACAAGTTCCCAAAATAAAATATAGAAGGAATAGCAAGGGTAAGGTAATAAGGTATGAGTTCAATACCTTTGCTAGTCTCGTGATAGTACGTAAAAGTGGCAGCATAATCATGCTTGAGAGTATGCCCACTGGTGCCATAGCCAAAAGGTATGCATCTGATCGTAGAATATAGTCAATTACCAAACTCCGTATTTAAAGTCATAAACTTTAAGTGAACTTGTAGCATGTCATTAGAAGCAAAGTTAGAAATTTTGTCGTTAAAAAAGATCAATACACAACTCATACGCTCCCTTTCCAAAATAGATCAACACACCAAGCACTACACTTAGAAGAGATATCAAGCACCCTACTGTTTTCTTCAGACTAATATAGTTAGGTGTAAAACATGCTAATATGTAGTACAAAAACTCTGAAACTATGCCTTAGAAAACTTGATAAAGTGGTAGAACCAAACTTAAAAGCCAAAATGTTAATTTCTATGCGGTTCATAATGGCAGTTTCGCCAAATTAAGGTATTCAGCTACTTACAAGAAAGAGCTGCACCAGCATTCGGAATTAGAGATGCAAAATAAAGATCAGTGAGAGAAGCAATCTGAGCCATGCCTGAACTGATTGTGGCTGGAAGCATGAGGGAGAAAAACTAAACAGACAAAACAGATGTCAATTAGCATCTCTCAGCATCCATTGCCAAGGGAAAGTTAACTTTACAAAGGGAAATAATTTGAATGACCATAAACTAGAGAGTACAGAATAATAACCTCATGAACATCTTTATTCCTTATGATATTCACCCACAACTCCGAAAGGGAAATATAACATGTTTTCCCACACACAATAACCTGATAATCACCAAAAAGAGGCACATGAAATATCAATAAAAACCCTCTAAGTTTACATCTTTTTTGGATTGAAGGAAACTAATAAAAAGATAGGGAAATGACAGGAAAACTCTTGAGAGGTAATTCTTTCCACCGTTTGGTTAGCAAAATCAAGGAGTGAGGGAAGAGAAAATGAGGGAAACATAGTTAAAATTCTGTGGACCCACATTCAAATTTCACTAAAAAAGAGGAGGATGGTAAGGAAAAAGTCGAGCTTTGCGACAAAATATTAAAGAATCCTTTTGTATTAAATATAAGAATATCTACCTCCTTCCATTCTTGCTGCATATCTAAAAAAGGGAAAGGAAACTCGGATTCTTTGCAGTTAAAATTGCCACACAAACAGTTGACATTACTAATCAGTAATATATAAGGTTAAGATAATTAAAACATATAAGAACCTGAATTATCCACTGCAGAAATGCACCAAGCGAAGCTCCAGAAGATATCAAAAGTCCAGATTGGAAAGCTCTTGCTTGTCCCATAGAAAAACAAACACACTGCAATGGCAAATTTAATTGAGAACAAAAGGAGTTTCTTCCTAATAATGTCGTTATTCAATTAAAATCAGACCAAGAAAAAAGAATTTAACAGGTTTGTTGAACAATATTGGCAGTCAACACAGGAGAGAGTGACTTACTGAGGCAATTATAAGCATACTAGACAGAGCAGGGCTCACAGAAGAGAAAATGTTATTTCCTGCTGCACTGAAATCACAAACAAAAAAATTAATGATGAATTTTCCTGAAAAGGGCAATCAGTATCTTAAAAAAAAAAATCCTTATAGCAACTTGCCTCATATATCCAAAGCCAAGTCCAACAGGGCCAGCCAAAACTATGCAAGGTATCATTATTTTCAACTGTTGGGAAAACAGAGCACATATATAAAGAAGTTGTCTAAGGGTATTAACCGTTATTATTTGGCAAATAAGTTGATATAGGAAAGAAAGGAGAAAGCTAATATAAATTGGGTGCCAGTGACTGTCATTCCAGACGAAGCGGCAAAGTATTGCATAGAGGAAATGAGGAATGCTATTTTAAGAGAATTCAACTTCTCTTTTCTCAAGAAGAATCTCGTCATGTGGCATGTAAAAGTGACCTGTCTGATAAAAGATGAAATATGGTACACTTATATGGTATATAAGTAAACAAATATTTAAATTCATACCTGAGAGATAGCTATTTCCCTTGTAATTTGACCTTCTGATAAGATCCATAGACTGAAAATTGAAATGGGGTAAAAAGGTAAACAAAAATATTGTAAACCGTTCAGGTAAAAGCTTGACCTTTTGAAAAATGTAATTTATATTTCAAGAATTCTGTGAACAGAAAATTTTATATAACCCAACAATATCAGCTCCAACATTGAATTTAGCTGTAAGTAGTTATTGATAGAAGAATCTCAATATATTATCTACTTCGTCTGACATCTCATCTTCACTTTTCCTCAAGAGAAGAGCATTCAGTCATCAGAAATTCTTACCCAGGAGCATAAATATGAATAATGGACTCTGCAAATACAAACACAACAGTGCCTACAACACCTCCTACCTGCATGAGAACAATATTATCAGCAAATGCAACAATACCATACGCTTCGTGGTTCAGGTGATGCACTGATAAAAATCATAACTAACCAGGAACATGATGGCAGTTGTATGTTGAAACAGATTTCTTTGGCGCTCCTTTGAGAGCTTACTGAACATGCATGAATATTAAGAGTATCAGCAACATGGAGCATATATTTGAAACTATGTTCCTAAAATTGAACAGGCAGACAAACCTACCATTCTAATTGAAAAGAACTTCTACTTCAACTACATGAGGAAAACTGATGGGCACTACTATTGTGGCAGGATGTAGCATATAATATACACACATTAAAAATCAATCAAATTGCAAACGTATAGATAAAATGCCTAAAATAAAGACCAACACAAATTGCAACACAAAACACCGTCGGTGACTTCTGTCCTTTGTAGGACTTCAACGGAAAAAACTCATATTCCATGTTCTCCTTTTCTTCTTTCTAATGGAAATAAGTAATTGATTTTATAGAATAATATTGTGTTCCATCAATTATTGCAGTTAGAGCATCTAAAACACTAATATCACTTGTTTCAAAATAAATTAATGAAATAGTGTCCTCATTGAAAACATATGACAATGGTACAATAAAATTTCATTTGCTATATCAAGTCCCTATGTATCCTAGATCAAAACTGTGATGTGAAAGAAGTGAGAAACAGATAGGATAAAGAACCTTAGAGTGGTGGCCATAGTAACATGAATGGGACCATTTACACCTGTACAACGCCAAAATAGTTACAACCAATCTTGAAGCACATCAGGAAAGTGGATCAAGCAACTTTTTTCCTTATCATTTGATACATTTAAGTAAAAGGCGCGCAATATGTGTCTGTAAACACGCAGACAGTACACGCAGATCCACGAGCTAAAATTCTGAGAGCATGTGGCATTTTTAACTTCAAATACCTGTCTTGGTCCTGATTAAGTAGTTAATTAATACAATGCAACAAAACATGTGATTTTACAAGTGTCTTCCCTTCAAAACGAGCATCTAAATGCAGTCTCGTGTAAGATCGAAAATAATTATGTCTGAAATCAACAAAAGAACTAACCACCAATGAGGGAAGAAGCAAAACCAGGAAGTAGCCAAGCATACCTGGAATGCAAACAAACATGAATAAGAAGAGAATAATTACATCATTCAAGGGAAATATCCATGTAAAATTCTACCTATTTTAGCAGAAGAAATGTCCACAGAAAAGGAGTATTAATAAACAATAAACCAATGAAAATAGTCTTGTTTAGTTGTTTTACTGGTAATGGGCTTGTGATACATGTGGGAAGAATAACATACTTGAATGCAGTGGCCACTGGACCAATGCCAAAAGCTGCGGCCAGAGCAATTTCCCTCAGTAACCCCTACACCATTATCAAGCTGCAGTCAATGGCACGAAAACTGGAGGAAAATTTTCAAATATGACAAAAATAAGCACTTATAACCACACTTGACTGCTGATGAAACATAAGAAACTATAGAACATGATAAATAAAACATTTGTCTCGAATATTTCTTGTAGAAAGTCTGGTACGTTGGAAATGAAGTCTCTAAAAACTCAACTTTTTCTCGTTAACCAAACAGAAGATTAATACGGAGAAAAAAGGAAAAATTGGGTCAGTACTACTGATACTTCCTAACAGAAACTTACTAGGATCTTGCTGATAATGGTCGCCACACCCACCCATGTAGCATCTCGGATCAATCTGTTTCCTGCAATTTCTAGGCAACCAGACACATAAAAGATTAGGGGGGTAAAATTAATGAGGAGCTTGGACGCATAAACCGAAAACAACCGTTAGGGCTAAAAAGTAGCAACCATGATTGAGACCCAAATCCAAGTCCGCAACAGCGGAAATGTTGTTGGTGGAGCATCGGAAGTGATTCTTGTCCGATGAAGCTGAAAATTGAGCGAGGGAATAGGGTTTTAGGGTGGGAACGTGTTGTTGAGAAATTGGAGAGGGATTGGGGGTTTGGGCAAGAAACGCGTTGTGGTTTTGAATAAGGAAATGTAGCCGTTGCGAGCGAAGCGATGAGTTTTGCAGAGCAGCAAGTCGAAGATGGAAGGTCACAGTTCCCATTGTTGTCTGCTAACGCAAGCAAGCAGGCCAGAAACAACTCAGGAAGTTTTGTGAATAGGTTCCATTGGCGCGCCAAAATGGTTAAGATACAACTGATATATAAGTTGCAATTTGAGAAGTCAACGACGAGGGGATGACACCTCATTTAAAATCACTTATACCCACCTAAGTGAATTTGTGGGAACGGAGCGACCCGTCCGGATTCATGATTTTAAATGAGGTGTCACCACCATATTGGTTTAACTGATATAACTTTATATCAGTTAATTGATATACA
>JAYMTH010003693.1:0-10612 GCA_036897465.1 Pelargonium australe | reverse complement strand
TTGCCTTTTAACGGTGAAATTTTTTAAAAAAAAAACCCTACCTCACGCAAAGTGCGGGAAAGTCCATTTTATTTTTTTGTTACCAGATTTAGTGAAAATGATATTTAAAATTAAGTTGACTTATATTTCTTATTCTCATGTAATTGCATAATATAATTAATTTTCTATTATATATTCTTATCATAAAAAATACTACAAGTAGAATCATAAAATGCTTTAAAAAGTCCAATGGAGGGATGCTAAAAAATTCAAGGATGGCGCCTTCCAAAATGCGATGTATGATAAATTGGAATTTTGGCCGAGAAGTTCCCGCTCAAAAACTTTGTCCCTATTATTTTACGGAGTATTTGAAAATTGAAACAAACAGAATTTTAATATTCCAATTTGAACCGTCGCCTAAAATAAAACACTTACACGTGGACGCCTTTTGTTCCTTTTCTATTTATTTATACTTGTCAGCTCAACCCGGGAGCGGGAAGGACCCAACTGTTTTTTATTTTAATCAAATTCTTTGGACTTCATGTTGTCAGGCCAGTTGGATCTCTAAAGGTACGCAGATTAAACCTAGGCATAAAATTTAAAGGGATTTGTGGTTGGATAATTTTGCATTGATTGATGAGCCTCTCTATTTCCTTTATTTTCTTTCTCATTACTAGTAGTATTATTTTATTTTTTTGGGACACTCTAGTATTATTATAGTAAAATTTTGTCCAAGAAACTTAAATATGGCATTTTTGTAATTAGGGAGCTACTATTATTAGAAAAATGTAAAACAATCTTTACTATAGTGTACAAGAAGAGTGCGATAATATCATTTTAAATTTTTTCTGAGGTTCGAGTACGAGTCTTATTATCGACGGTATGGATTGAGATTTATGCAGTGAAGTTTAGGTTGACGTTTTTTTTGAGGAGCGAGAAATATTGTTACTTCGAGTATGATGTTCTGTCGTTGATGATAAAAGAAAACTTTACAATAACACTATTTATTGTGTGAGTATAAAAGTTATTATAACACTCGGTATGAAACTGGTTAACGTAATTTTTCCCGACGGTATGAAATTGGCTATAGAAGAGAGCTACTACATTTGTGTAACTCAAATGATAAAAAAATATCGAAATGGACTATGCCACCTTTCTAGCTCAAGCCAAACAAAAAATAAGCTAGTTATTTATTGACGTAATATATAAAAGAAAAGAAACCCTAATCCTATTGGGACACCAACAGCCGCTACTGTATAGTAGCTCTCCTTCCTCTTCTCCTCTGCTTTCACTCTTCTTCTTCTTCCTCACATTCAGATTTTTTCTCTCTCTCTCTCTCTCTCTCTCTCTCTCTCTCTCTCTCTCTCTCTCTCTATCTTCAGATGCAACCATAAACCAAAACCAGACCAGATCATTTATTTTATTTTATTTTATTATTTTTTTTTTCTGTTGTAACGATCGTCTTCTCCGATCACGGCCACTGCCATGGTAGTGAACGACAACAGGCCGTTGAAGCGCGTGAAGAGGCGCGTGACTGCAGATCTCTACGACATCCTCTCCTTCCCGTCCCCCACCGATGCCGACCCCGTCTCCGGCGCGACCTTCCGGAGCAGCGTCCAGAGCTTCCTCACCAAGCACGCCCGCTCCACCTTCCCTCCTCCTCTCTTCCCTTGCCTGCAGACGTGGCAGATCCTCTTCCGCGTCGGAGACCTCACCGAAGGCGACGACTGCTCGCCGGTCGTCGTCGCTCTCGACGTCGTCGAGGAGGATGTCACCAGATCCACTAGATCTGTCTACTGCGATCAGTGCCGAGTGGTTGGTGAGTCGATTCACCGATTCATGATTTCTCCAGAAAATGTGTACAATCTATTTGAACTCTTAGCTCAAAATTAGCGACTCAGTGACGTTTGAACCGAGTTAGATTAAGACTAGTGAACCTAAAATGTAGTTGATCCAAGCAATGTGGAAGAGTATAGGATCAGCATTGTGTACGGCTTCACCTCCGAGTCAATGTTATCACTGAATCGACTCACTGAGTCGAACACTGAGCTTCCATAACCTGACAAGACTAGTACTATACATAAAATATCTGAGTGAACATAAGCAGGAAGATAAAAGAAAATACCAGTGACAAGCAAAAATAGAATACTATCTTCAAGTGGATTATGTCTAATTTGAACAAATAAAATACTAAAAAGTTGAATTAACTGAAATAATATATATTGTTGTCTATCAAATGTTGTTTAACTCTGTTCAACTGTGGATCTTTGTTGTGAAGGTTGGAGTGGACATCCAGTTTGCAGGAAGCGATACCATTTCATAATACGGGTCAATAGCAATCCATTAGACGGGTATCACAAGGATTGTTCGGGATGTGGAAACCTGCTGCATCTGTCGGAATCCAGGTGAGGATTCATTTAGTTGATTCATACATATTACTCCTTACAAAATCTAGTTTTTGTTAGCTAAATGAATCTCATCATTTAAGATACCAAGCAGTCTCCAACTTCCGAGAGTTTGATTGGTGTATTGTATTGTGCATGAATGATGAATGCAAGGCATTGTTTGTATTTGTGTTGGAAGAGGCATTTGATATTTGGATAGGGAGATGGAGTGTGATGTTCTTGTTCTTGTTCCAGTTGCTAGCCAAACCTTGTTATTTGGGTTAATTTTGATCTTTTCTAATTGATTTCGCCTAATCACGCTGTCCTCATTTTTGCTTTAATATGTTCACAGGTGCAAATTATGCAACTCTGTGACGACTGCTGAAGATCTTGAAGACTGGGTGTATCATCAATTTGAGGATAATACTCATCTTCTTCATGGTGTGGTTCACTCAAATGGTTATGGACACCTTCTTACTCTCAATGGCAGAGAAGGTGGTTCCAAGGTCCTCTCGGGTTTTGACATCATGAACTTTTGGGATAGGCTGTGCCAAACACTTGCTGTCAGGTTTTAACTCTCAAACTTGTATACTCAATGGGATTTGTTGATTGCTTAGGATTCTAGAATTTGTAGACCTTCAGGGGACTTAATCTCCAACTACCTTTACCTGTTTCCCCTCCAATTGTTTGTTCGTTTTAAATTACCTCATAAAAGTAGTTTTAAATCTGCTGGTTTTAAGTTTGCTTTGTATCAATCTAATAGCCATTTGGTATGGGTGATCGGTAGTTTTGAAGACAAGGTGATTTTTTTACCCGACTATTTATTTATCATGAGTATACAACAGTGAATATACCATACTAGCTAATTTCTTAATTTTTCTCAAAATAAAAACATTCGTTTTAAGACGATGATGTGTTGTATTGTCAAACTTATATTTTACCTTTAACAAGGCACCAACTCAGTCTCCTTTTTCAAAAGGAGGGCATAGTGTCAACAAACTCAGCCAGTTATACCCTTTCATGGATTTGCCATGTTGGATGGGCCAACAATTCTACATACTTTTATGACCTGCTTGTTTTGTTTTATCATTGAGCGGTCCATAAATCTTCAGCGTAAAAAACATAATTATGATGTTTATGCACCTATTGCTTCCACACCCTCTTCCTTTTCATCTTTTAAGGCTGAAACTAATCATGCAGTAATTGGGCCTCTTATTTATTAATCATAAAAAAGTAATTGAAGAAGATTGTTAACTTTTTTTAAATGAAAAAAGAGAGAAATGATAAAGATTGTCATGATTAAAGGAATAAGAAAAGCAAGAATTGATAGAGGACTCTCTTATGTGCTTTAAACAAAATGCCTGTTATTTCAAGGTTGTATGGTTCTTTATTTCATTATCATGTCCATAAGATATCCATGTGTTAATAACTTGTCTCCTTAACAGGAAAGTTACTGTGATGGATGTGTCAAAGAAATATGGCATGGAGTACCGGTTACTGCATGCAATCACAAACGGCCATTCATGGTATGGAGGCTGGGGATATGAATTTGGTTCCGGAAGTTATGCCCTCACCGGCGAGGCTTACCATAAAGCAGTTGATTCACTCTCCAGCATGCCCTTGGCATCACTACTGCTCCAGAGCCGAAAGCCTTGTAACCGTCTTCAAGCTGTCATTGCGTTTTACCAGTCTCTGTCGGACTCAGAACTTAACACAATTAAGGACCTCTTCTCGTTTTTGTTGAGGTTGATAAATAGTGCCCATAAACCTTTGAAGTCCCGAACATATAGCAAGTCTGAGTCTAGCTCTTGCAGTATATTGTGTGCTTGGACAAGGGATGACGTTGACAGAGTGCAGCAGGCCCTGGTCAAGGTGCTGACGGCAGCTGTAGATGGCCGGTGGGCTTCAAGGCGTGCCCTCAAGGCTGCCGTGTGCAAAGTGGCCTCCGCTGAGCTCGTTGAGTACTCCATTAAACACTTAGCTGGGAGGTTGACAGCTAATGGCAAGGTGGTTCGGGCTCGTTGCAACCCCGAGTCTAGTGCTGTTGAGTTTAGGTAATGCTGGAGACACATCTTCCTACTTATTCTTACGCTGTTGACTATAGTTTCGTGCGAGCAACTCTGTTTCTAATTCATTATTTTCTACTTGAAACAGGCTTGAACATCTTAGTTTCGAGCACTATGGAATGGGATTGGACTCGAGCTGCCCATCAGAAGAGCATGTAAGGAATGATCTTAGATTTTTATACGATTGTTTACTCAACCCTCAAACAATGGTGAACTATAGACCCGAATACACGAGGGATTGCATGATGGACGCTGCAACTAAGCTCATTGACTGCAAGCAGTTTTTGAAGGACTATGAACCTGATAGAGGGGCCGTTAAGAATCCTTTTGCTCTTCTCTACTGGTGCCATGTCGAACTGTCGGATCATGCTAAAGAACCCGGGCCTCCCGCTGAACTAATTGTACTACCTCTCAATGCAACAGTTGCTGACCTTAAAAGTGAAGTTGCTCAAAGCTTCCAAGAAGTATATGCCATGTTTAAAAAGTTTGAGGCCGAGGAGTTGCCAGAGTATGGCAAGATAGAAGATTCAATCACTCTGAAATTTTTGGTTGGATCTAGAGGGTCGATTTGGATCCTTGGTAAATGCCCGACTAAACATGGGCTCAAACGTTTCCGGATGGAGAGGGGAACAGAGAGCTGGAGTGTGGATTGTACCTGTGGTGCCAAGGATGATGACGGTGAACGAATGTTGGCTTGCGACACATGTAGTGTCTGGCTGCATACAAGGTGTGTTGGGATTGACAGTTCCGATGCAATCCCGACAAAGTTTATTTGCATGCAATGCAATGGCTCGCACAAAGAATCTAATGGTTCGGATTCCGGTGAGGAGACGAGTATTGTCACACCAACTAGCACAAGTTGCAGAGGTGATGCTATGTCAACCGCGTGTCCTGGTGTCAGGACCGGCTTCACACTGACTTTTGGTATCCGCTGATTGTACTCAGTTTTGTACGTGTATATAGCTCTTCTATTTTGTAGTGTTCTCCTAGAACTCCTAACTTTTTGCATATAAGCTTATCTAATGGGGTTTTTGCATTGTAAATATCATGCAAAAATTGAGGAATGAAAAAAAAGGTCCGTTTTTGTAATTAAGTTCTCATTTGATGCAGAATGTTTCCAAACAATTTAATACAATTAAATCTGAAGTAAAACGATATAAAATTGCTAAAATAGAAGTGGCACTTACAGAATGAACTGGTCTTCATTCTTTTGTCGCGGCACTTTCTCCTGGCTGTGTTGTCGTAGTGGCTGCTTCTGCAATAGAAGTGGAAGGTAGCGTCCTAGAAGCAGAAAGGCGTTGGAAAGCCCGACACATGCTTGTGTACTTGGTGACCACATCCTTGTACAGATGTAACAGTTTACCGACATCTTCTACAGTCAGATCACCAGCTTCTGTTTCCATATAAGGATATTTTGGTCCACCTGATCAATATAAAAAACCAAGGAGCCTTGTTGATGAACAATCCATTAATATTAAGAAAAAGAAAATGGAACGATGTATATGGCAGAAGAAGCTTACTTCCTGTATTTGTGTGTGCTCGCCTTGAAGACCCAGCTTCCATTTGACCTAACGATGCCATCTCATCCAATAAGTAGGTAGACTCCGCTGGTTCTATTGGCGCGGTTTCATTTGCAAGCCTTGCAGCTTGCATGCTTTCCTCGAATTTGATTTCGTCTATAGAAAGAGATTTCGCATTTAAGTCGACTATAAATGTCTTGGCTGAGACTAGATTTGTGAAGTAGTAAGCTGCTTCAGAAACAAGCTTCTCTTGTCTCCTGTACAATTGAATGTATTTGAGGTTGGAGTGCAATTGTGGAGGATTCGCCTGTTAATTGCAAGCTCAAAGATCAGTCATTGATAAGAGGATGTGGCAATTACGTAAATAAACAACCAAACACCATACCATAATATCGGTGACAAGGAGAACACGAGCAAAGGTATTGATATTCACTGTAGAACTGAAATGTTGATAATACACAAGGACATGGGAAACTTGATAGATTCGTCTTGTCCAACCATTGAGAAATTGGAACTTTATTGAATCATGTGTCAAGTCCATCCATTTCAATCATAATATTTTAAGTTACACTCTTCAATCACCGCACGCAGTGTACACCTCTAGATATCTAACTAATTAGAAAAATCAAGAGTAGAGTAGTGCTTGGATTAAAAAATTTGGAATGGGAATTCCATTCCCGTTCCAAAGCCATTCTCATGTCAAAAGAAGTCTTGCCATGAAACACAAAACAAAAGAAACCTCAACATCTCCAAAGTCATCTTATGAAGTTCAACCAGAAAAAAAATGAGAAATTCCAATAAGAGTACCCATAATCAAACAATCTCAGTTAACTCACAATTATAATTGTTTTACCCTTTAAAGTTTTCCACATAATTGATGCAATTCTATTGTTATATTCGGAAAAAAGAACACTACAATTTTTGGTATATACTCAAGCTGCATAATACCAACAAGTCTCTAGTTGTATTCTATGTAACACCTCTACCACAACTTTCTAAGTCCATAAAATAGTTTGAAGTGAATTCATTATTCATAATTTAAGCAAGGAACTACTCTTGATTCCAAGGTCTCCCTTGAGCAACTACTTAGAATTAGCAACTATGCACAAGATATCATTTACACTGAAGGACGCTTGAAGCATTTATATCACAAAGAACTGAGAATAAGGAGGAACCTACATGCAAAGAAATCTCTGTTGCTTCAGTAGATGAAATAATTTTCATCCCTTTGGTTTATTTTATAAATTTGTTTGTTAGTTTTTCTATTCATATGTTGTGAAAATAGTAGTTCAGGTTGTTTAGAAGAAAAACTACAGCCAGGGAAAAGAAAATAAAGAATATGAAACAACATATTCTTCGAAAAATAAAATAGCCAAAATGAAAAAAAATTCAGGATGAAAAATATACTTCAAATAACTAGTCTTCATAAAATCAATTATAAAAAGATAAAATAAAAATGTCAAGAAAAGGAAAAAAGAAAATGATAAACCATGGAAACCACAGTTCACATTTATAAATTGGATAGTTGGCAGAAAGGTTTATTACCAATGAGAGCTTGCCTTGATCGTAACATATATTAGAACAGGTAGAAAGTCATCAGCTCCTCCTAATGTGTGGTTTTCTGACATTGATGCATTAAGCAGCAAATTGTTGATAACCCTACAACAGTTCATAATACACAGCAGCTTCTCTCGAGGAGCTTTGAAAGCATTTATTTTCTGCAATTCTTTCTCTGCAAGCTGAGGTACAGACAAAAAGCGAATGGTTACTCCATATCGATTAGTATAGTTATTAGTAGCTTACAGTAAATAAAAGAGTCGCCTAGAGCAGGCAATTTCCATCTTTTTTGAGGGTATAGGAAGGGTGTTCTTAACAAATTCATGCAAACCTTAAATCACCTAACAATGACTGGGTGTTCAGGTACATCAATGCACTTGTATATGAGATTAACTAAAAGGCCTAAAAAATTCTTTAAGAGATTTTATGACATATATTTCTTTGAACTACATTATTGAAAACTTTGACAGAAGTTAGCAGGTTACTATCTAATATTACACTGTTAAATATCTATACAATGTCGAGGAGGGTGTGATAGCTATGGCACATAGTTATACAAAGAGTAGGATCTCATCAACGAAAGAGAACACTAAGTAGCAGCATAGCACACTCACAAATTAACAAACTTTCTGCAACTAAACAAGGCCAGGAAATATACCAGCCATGAAGCTTCATTACGAAGAACTGCAGGTATATCCAAATGCTCAGGCCTCAAAAAGGTTTGCAATAAGTATATTTTCTCTGAAATTTCCTTGTCAAGCTTTGTGTCCTCTAGGGAAGAAGCAAATGTCCGAGAGAATAATTTTGTCATAACATATTTCTCCAAACCCTGTAATACACATACAGAAAACATGATATACGGTTCTAACTTAACTTTATCAAAAGTAGCAGTTTTCTGAGTGAGACCGGGCACTATTATAAATTTATAACCTCTTGTCTCTTGTAAAATAGAAAGGTACACATCCCCAATTTTAGATCCAAACCACCAAAATGAACTAAATCCTTTGGGAGATGTAGAAAGGAAAGAGGAACCAAAACAGAAAATCTTTTAGGTGCTTGTAAACCATAATGGTTAACGTTCCTAATGCAAATAATACCGTTCAAAACAGAAAATCTCACTAGAATCTGAAAACTAAAATTTAGACTAAATCCATCATTAGCAACTTTATATTTTGACAAACTATTTAAAAAAAGAAAAAAAAAAAGTAAATGTCAACTTAAACTTAAAGATTACCTCCATTGCACAGTCAATCTCTTCATCAGTGGCACCCGCCCACAGAGGATGATCCTTAATAGTATCTTCCATTGTCAAGAAGAAGTCCTGCACCTTTTTGCTATCATTTTCTGGGTTGGCAGCATAAAAGGAAAATGACACAATGAAGCTGAAAAGGAAAATTTGATCAAGTAATAAGAATAATGATATCTCATGTGAAATGAAATGTCAAAACTGCACATTGATTATTTACTTAAAGGAATTGTCCAGTCCTACTAGTTGTTGCAGATAGAACCAAAAAAAAAAAAAAAAAAAACTGAAATCTACCTATCTATCTATAACTTTCTAGTTTCTAGTTAATATTTGCTCTGGCAGTGTGTGCCTTGCTATAGTCTGGAGAAGCTTAATGTGAAGATCATGATCCCACGAAATAGATGAAATTATCCATAGGCATTTTACTCGAACCAGAAGAAAGACAAACACAGGATTGATTACAACATAAAACTCGACATGTAAAAAATTCAGGTTAAATTTTCTGCTGTTCATATTGTTTGACTGGAAATAGCACTTGAAACCTCCAATTAAAAATGCCGAACAAAATAAAATAATAAAAAAACCTAACAACAATTGTTAGTAGTGATACACAGTTGACAATGATCTGGCATTCTTACAGATCCTACAAGCAACGGATACAGCCTTAATTAGATTTGAGAAAAGCATTGAAGCACATGGAATCCTATCATTAAGTTAGCTCATTCTACAAGCAATGAATATGCCTTTAGAACATTGAAAATAAAATAAACCTCAGCTAAGAGTTAGACCAAGGTAGATGACGAATTAGGGCTAGAAACGTAAAGCTTAGTTCACCAAATAAAACTAATATACTACAAACGATTTGGAGTTCAATTTCTAAGAAACCAAACAGACGATTAAAATACGCGCATTAAATTGAATAAGAAAATGCAAATTAAGCATTGCGAACTGAGAGATTGATTGAGAGAGAGAAGGACCTCTTGATGGATCGAACAAGATCAATGGAAGCTGGATTTCGCATTCTGTCGAGGAAGTCATAGAACTGCAGAGATTGAGGAGAAGAGGAAGAAGATGACGATGAATCCATTGTTCTTCAAATTCAACGAACAGAAGAGAACAGTGAGTCTCTGGAAATCAAAAAAAGCAGAACCAACCATAGATTTGCGAGTTTGTGATTTGATTCGGAAGAGGAAGACAACAAGTGGAAAACAGTTGAATTGAAGGTTGAATTGTAGATCATTGAACGCTAATTATGAGAGAAAATTTGTTAGTCTCTGTTTGAATGTTAGGTTTGAAGACACGTGACCTCACGTTTTCATTCTTTACCATCGTATCGATACTAGCAACAACTCACCCAACATTACACTATGGGCCATTGGGGTGGGCCTTGGGCCCAAACACAGGCCTTTTGTTGGATCATACTATTTCAATTTACTAATTTAAGCCTCAAAATATTTTTATAATTATTATTAATTATTTAACTATCATTTAATGTCCAAAATCATTCGTTTAATCCATAGTTTAACTCCTATCTAGTATCATAGATTTTTCATATTAGGCGTGTGCAAAATTTGGGATAAAGTGAAAGTTAACTAAATATTGTTTTGATAAAAAGTAATGTGACTGTGTGAAGGATCAATTATGATATGTGTGTTAATTAAAATCAATGATAATTTTAGAAGCAGTTGAAGGTTCAATTATGATATGTGTTTAATTGAATTATCGTTTATAAAACTAATCCTTTTAATTAATGATCTTTTCAATTCGATTCGCGACCTGTTACAAACATGAATTTTTTAGCTAAGATTTCTAAGATTTTAGCTTGTTTAGTGTCTATCAATTGAAAACTCGTCCATATGC
>JAYMTH010003692.1:0-10613 GCA_036897465.1 Pelargonium australe | reverse complement strand
AAATATGTGTCAAAACTAAAAATTTGATGACGTGGCGCTCTAATACCATTATAAACATGTTTTTTGGTTCAGGTTTTATAGTATGTATATATTTAGTCTTACTATTTTGTAATTTTGTAACAAATTCGTCTAATTTGTTACAGCTCATCAAATTCAATTGATATTTATTTGTTGGAAACAGATTTGATGATGTAACAACCACGTGACGCTTAAGTCAACTAAATTTACGAATATATTCAAATTAAAAGAAATTATATAATTATCAATGTTTTTTTGGGTTAGACATTTTGAATTATCTTTGAGGTCCCCAGTTTATGTCTCCTTGCCAACAATATAAGGCGGCATTTTTGATTAAAAGGGAAAAACTATCCCGAATTATTGTTTTGCTCAACTGATAAAAAAATGTATAGTTGAATCATTAAATTGGATCACAATTAAATTTAAAACATATGAATAGTTTATAGTCAAATTGAAACATGTTACTTCAAAAATTGTGCTATCAAGTTTGAAATCAAACATGAATATATCAACTATGTAAGGTGTATTATTTTGAATGAAATATATATTAATTTTTTTTCCCCTTAATTTCGAATCAACCTAATGAATTAGATAAGAAGCCCATCACTTTGACATTATGGAATTTCAAGGATGATCACTTGGTGTACAAAATACGTGAATTGCATGACCAAACAAACTTTATTCTGTTTGTAGTGAATTGCAAACAATCAATAATGAAATTCAGGTGTCTTCGAAAACACATAACTACGATTCTGGATTAAGCTCACACAAACTTGGGAATGTTTCACCGACTAAATATGTAAATAGTTCTCAATGATCAAATGTATACGTTTGTAGAATGTATATTTTAATTCTTGTGACAACTTAAAATAATCATCATTGTTTATATACAATTTCAAACTTTTGTTCGAAATTGATGATATTACCTCTAATTACGCAGAAAAGTACGAAACCTAAATTGAGACTCAAAAGTCTAAACTAAACAATAAATCACCTTGCCAACTAAAGTCAAAGATAACTAGAAGAGAAAAACCTTCAATATAAGACAACACATTCTCGATTATGTTTAAGTCTTAACAGAGAGACATAAGAATCAGCTCAAGCAAAGATCATCCCTCCAGAAGCACACTTTGATGTTCCAATCAAAAAGATGACACGTGACCTCAATTTCATCCACTTGTAACAAAACTCTCTTCTACAAGGTAAATAACATACATGCAAATTTCGGTAAAAATATTTCTCTCATACAATTTATTCTCATTGTAACTTGAGTATACAAGAGTTTTATTGGATCATCCCGACTCAGTTCCCAACGTCTCTTTTATGTGCTTTTCAAGTGAGTAAAATTTTTAACCGGACAATTTTACCTTTTCCTACCCGCTAACGATTCTCCTATTGATCAAACTCATCGAAATAAAATCGTCACTCTTCACCCACGTGGTTAATTATACGAAGAACAGTTTTAAATCTAATTGGTTTTGATACAATATTGTTGGACCTATTTATCTCTAGTGGATTATATTGATTTTCACATTATTTACCCATGTTTAGAAATAGATGGAAACTTATTTATAGACTAGATACCAAGTTTTTTTTGGGTCTGAACCACGGGGTTTCTGAGCAGGCTTGCGCTCACGCGATTGACACCTTTAAGCCATGTGACCATTCCCAGACTAATCACCCCAACAGTCAGAGCACTAAGCTGTAGGGGGCAGGCCCATGAGTATTTTCCATTCACATAAGCGGGGATCGAACCCCAGACCTAATGCTTAAGGGACTAAATGTTGAACCACCGAGCCAACCCATTGAGTTTAGATACCAAGTTGATCTTAATAAATCAAGCTTCATAAATACTAAAGAATGTGAAATACTACCCCAAAAAAAAAAAAAAAAAAAAAAAAAAAAAAAACTAGTCAATACTTAGAAATGAATAAGAGAAACAAAAAGAAGGAAACATCCTAAACTTGCTTCACTCATTGTAGCAGCCACAGCTACTTCAATTTCAATTCATAGCAATCAAAACCTCACTCAACACACCTCCCACTAGGCATTGACATTATTTGTAATTCTTCTTTTTCTTGATCAATAATATTGTCAATTTCTTATATAGACTACCTTTGCTTTGTATCTTGATTTAATCCATAATTTAATAAAAATAAAAATCATTCTCTGCACTCCCAAGAAATCAAGAACATGTGCAGGCACATGGGTTCATGGAAGATTTGGTGGAATTGTTGCTATATTATCCCAATTCTGGTTCTTGAAATATTTGCTTCCATAGCTACTACTTGTGCAGAAACAGACATGTCCACTGCCATTCTCATCATAGTTGATCAATCCGGCAACGGAGACTTCAAGAAGATCCAAGATGCTATTGACTCTGTTCCATCAAACAACACAGAACTCTACTTCATTTTGGTCAAGCCAGGAACATACAGGTCCTTGATTAGTTTCAGCAATTCTGTTATATATGAACATTAAACATAACGAACTTATGATTGACTGATCGAGGTTTGTTTTGTTTTTCAACAGTGAAAAGGTGGTTGTCCCTGCAGACAAGCCCTACATAACATTGAGTGGCACTGAGGCCTCAAACACCAGCATAACATTCAACAATGGTGGAGGGATCTTCGAATCCCCGACTCTTTCAGTACTGGCGCCTGATTTTGTTGGAAGATACCTCACAATACAGGTACTAATTGATTGTACATCAATAACAAACAAGCTCGTCCTTTGATCATGTTCTGTTTAATGTTGTTTGATTATATATAGAATACAATGGGGACATCTGGTGTAGCTGTTGCGCTGAGAGTGTCCGGAGACAGAGCAGCATTCTATGGATGCAGGATTGTTTCGTACCAGGATACGCTTCTCGACGATGTTGGGAGGCATTACTTCAACAACTGCTACATTGAAGGCGCCACGGATTTCATATGTGGCAATGCAGCTTCCCTATATGAAGTCAGTGTTGTTTATATCATCAGTACTCGTCATGTGTTTGGAGAATGTTTTGGCTGATGCAGATTTTGTTGTTTCAGAAATGTCACTTGCATTCTGTTTCTGTGAGAGGTGGATCAATCACAGCTCAACGAAGAGTCTCGTCGTTGGAGAACACGGGCTTCACTTTCTTGGGCTGCAAGATTACTGGCACTAATGTTAGTGCAGCTCGCCTTGGAAGGCCATGGGGCAGCTACTCTAGAGTGGTCTTTGCTCTGACTTACATGGCGTCTGTGGTTGCGCCGGAGGGATGGAACGACTGGAATGATGCAAGCAATCAAGGGTATAAATGTCTTAATAACAGATCATGAATCTATGAAGCTAAGTACATGTAATTGACTTTGTTTTTTTGGGTGTTTTCTGGTGTGACAGTCATGTTTATTATGGTGAATACAAGTGTTATGGTCCAGGAGCCTATAGATCGAAGAGGGTTGGATGGTCAAAGGGCTTATCAGACGATGAGGCGTCGCCGTTCTTGAGCAAGGACATGATTGGAGGAAGAGGATGGCTGAGAGCTGTACCAACACAGTTCAAGAGAGGCTCTTCTATTGTTTCTGTCAGCAACATTGATTGAATTAGCTAGAATAACAGAAACAGTATATTCTTGTTGAATTCACTTTGTAATATTTAAGATTCTATCTAATTCTTTAATGAGTTCATAAGACTCTTGATGGAAGAGATTATATGGACTTGCAATTACAGATTGATTATGTATATGTGATACCAAAAACTTAATAAAATTTGAATTATGTCCTTCAAATTAGTGGAATATGTACCCGATGTAGCGAAAGGTGAAAATTAGTTGAATCTGTAGCGAAAGAGAACACAAACTAAAGCAAAAGATAAAAAAGAATTCCATCAAAAGCTATAGCTAAGAAGAACATGAGTAGAGCAAATGTTAAATGAACTAAAAAAGAAACTTGAGGCTCAAGAAACCAATGTTGAAAGAAGGCACACAATCAACACAAACAACAAAAAAGACCCAATCCAAGTAGTCCAATCCCTCCTCTTCTTCATCTGCTTGGCATAAAACAACTCATTGGTTCCACCATTGATCCGATCTCCGGCACCAACCACATTCCGTTCAATATCATTAACCTCCTCACCTTGCGTCTCCACCAACACGGCCATATCAAGAAACACCCTAAACAGCTCCGTCAAGCTCTTCTGTATCTCCTTCAACGCCTCGCTCCTCTCCAAATTCTCCATCGCCAAATCCGCCTTCCCTTCAAAAACCTTCCCCTCCCCGCCTTCCAGAATCATCCTCTCTATCGCCTCCTCTCTCGCCTCCTCTCCCGTGGCAATGTAGTATCTTTTCTTGAGTCCCCCTTTGTGGTCTCTCACAATCTTGTCCCTCAGAAACTGGAAATCAACCATGATGTCTCTCAGCTTCAGTCTCAGGCCATTGGTCACCGAAGTCCTGGTGCGGTCAACGGCGCTTCCTTCCTCGTACGCTGCTAATGTGGTTCTGTTTGCGACATTGGATTGGTCGAGCGAACACAGCCTTGTCTTGATGTTCTTGGCCTTCCGGAGAGCAGAAACCATGTCTGATTTTATGCGGTCTCTTAGTCCGCGAAGAACTTTCGCGCTCTGAGTCAATTTTGTCTGCTCGTTGAGGTCTTGGAGATCGAGAAGCAGATTTGTGATCGCTTCCATGTCGAGTTTTATTGCAGCTACTTCTTCGAAGAACTTGGAGAGGTTCTGTTCTTGGGAAGGACCCATTTCGATGTCATGCTCTTGAGACTCAACAGCTTGTTTCTTCAACTCGACGTAGCTGAGGAACGATTTGGTCATCAGATCATTCATCTCCGCAAAGAACAATCAAACAGAATCTGCATCAAACACAAATTTGTGAGAAATTACGAGAAAATTGTAACAAGAATTCATAGAGAAATTTAATGTTTTTTTTACCACTAACCCAAGAATTGGAATTGGAATCGGAATGATGATTGGGAAATGAGAACAGAGGAGTCTGTAACTTATAAAGATTCGGCCATAAGAGGAAGAGATCATATCATGAATGAAAATTCAGTTACGGTGTTGTCGTTTCGAATTCAAATTCGAATTTAAATCTATATATTGTCTGCCAAAATAGCCGTTAGATAGTATATTCAATAGTTGCTTGATATCCAAAGCAAATAAACGACGTCGTTGATATTGTTTACGGCAAATAAAATGCTCAAAACGAGTTGGGCTAGAAATGAATGGGCTTTTTGGTCCAAAATGACATGTAATGGTAATTCCGTAATTTAGATCAAAATTCAGTTGCGCATAATAAGCGCGCGCTTGCTGTGTTACGTTCGGCTCTTTTCTCTTCCTACTTTTTTTCCGTCTCGCTCTGTCTGATCTCTGCAAAAGTTCGCCGGAAAATAGGTTCATCATAGTACCGGAAAAAATTTCCGATGTCGCAGAAGAGCAGAATTCTGTTCATCGGATGCACCGGATACTTCGGCAAATTCATCGTCGAAGCCAGCGCCAAGGCCGGCCACCCGACCTTCGCTCTCGTCCGGGAATCCACGCTCTCCAATCCAGCTAAAACAAAGATCATCGATGGATTCAAGAAGTCCGGCGTTATTTTCATCTTTGTATGTCTCAATTAATTTGCTATCTCTCAAATTTCGATCTGTTTGTTTGGCTGCCGATAAATCTGTTCTGGTGTTTTGGAAATGATTTCAAATTTGGATAGATAATTGTAATTTTGTACTGATTTTTTCCTTTCTCGATATTCTCAGCAGCCAAACAGAATGTAGATTTGTGATTTGCGTGTTGATTTCTCTGATTGATTTAGGTTGTGGTTGTGGTGGTGTGAATTGATCATTTGTGCAGGGAGATCTGAACGATCAATTGACATTGTTGAACGCAATAAAGCAGGTGGATGTGGTGATCTCTACGGTAGGTCACTCTCTGTTGGCTGATCAGGTCAAGATCATTTCTGCAATTAAAGAAGCCGGAAATATTAAGGTACCAAATTTTGTTGATCTTTGAAAAAAAATGTATGGATTTTCATGACCGCAACATAAGACTTGATACCTCAATATATATAATTGAATCGTTTTATATTGTTTTTGAAGCTGATCCTAACCAAATTTTGTTTGTTCATGGCAAATGTATTTGATAGAATGCAATTAATTGATTTATTTTATAGAATTAAATTCAATTGGAATTGGCTTGAGCTTGAAATTGGAGCTCAGTCCCAATTGAATGATGAAACTCTTTATTATATCATCCAAATTAGGTGATAGAGATTTGGGCAATGTAATGTTGGTTTTAAGTAAATTCTGGTGAATAAGTAGAATGAAATAGAAGTTGTGAAATGTTGTTAATAATATATATATATATGCGCACGCGCACACACACATACAGCTATAAAAACACATATTGAGTTCCTGCTATTTCTAATTTGAAAAATATATGTAGTAGTTTGCAGCTGGTGTTGTATCATATAGATGGCTTGTTCTTGATGTTATTTCATGTTATGCAGAGATTTTTCCCTTCAGAGTTTGGTAATGATGTTGACCGTATCCATTCCGTTGATCCAGTAAAATCAGCCTATGCTATCAAGGTTCAAATCCGCCGAACTATTGAGGCTGAAAAAATTCCATACACCTATGTATCATGTAACTTTTTTGCTGGCTACTTTCTTCCTACATTGTCACAACCTGGAGCAACAGCTCCTCCTAGAGACAAGGCTGTCATCTTAGGGGATGGGAACCCGAAAGGTAAAAGACCACATTTTCTGGATGGTAAATCTAAAATCTCTTACAAATAGAGAAGCAATTTCATTAATCTCATTTTTAACTATTTATACGAATGCAATAGCTGTACAGTAAAGATTTTAATTCATATGAAATACAGTTAAGGCTAATGTTTCATAGAAAGGAACACTTGATTGTGTGTTTTTTCATCAATGGGAAAGGATGTAAGTATGTAACATTGTTTCTTAAGTTTGGACATGTGCTATTGAAGAAATTTTTGCTCAAATATAGAGTATAGACACATTAGGCAAATCTTACTCTCTTAAGCTTTTGATTTGCAGCAATTTTCAACAAGGAAGAAGATATTGCCACGTATACGATCAAAGCTGTTGATGATCCAAGAACCTTGAACAAAATCCTCTACATCAGACCCCCGGGAAACATCTATTCTTTCAACGATCTTGTATCTTTGTGGGAGAAAAAGAATGGCAAAACCCTCAAGAGGATCTATGTTCCTGAGGAGCAACTGTTAAAGAACATAAAAGGTTAGTGACAACCATCCCTCTTAGAAATAGTGGAAGATTTCATGAAAATGTGCTGTGAAATGAAGATGAATCAGCAGAAATTTCAACTATCGTTTTGTTCTTGCAGAATCTGCACCTCCGCTCAATGTGTTACTGTCTATCAGTCACTGTGTTTTTGTCAAGGGAGGACACACCTGTTTTGAGATCGAACCATCGTTTGGAGTGGAGGCTTCGCAACTTTATCCCGATGTGAAATACACTAGCGTCGACGAGTACCTCAATCAGCTATTCTAAGAGTATGAGATTTTACTTTGATAAACTGCTCTGTTATAAATAATTTAGTAGTTGCTGTTTCAGGTTGTTCTGTGTGAAAATGGGATGTTCAGTACCTGATCAAATCATATACATTCCACTTTCATTTTCTTCGTGAAATGTTCTGGGTTTTGTATTATTAGGTTATAGGAGCACTTTCATAACTGTTATGCTAATTTATGAGAAGCTACAACTAACTAAGATAGTACCAATGTCAATTTGCTACAAAATCTCATCAGTTATACAGTTCCGGCATATATGCAGTTTTTTTATTTATTAGCGAGCAGACTAACACCGAAACTCGAAACCGAGACCTCGAGGGACCAAGAGAAATCAACCATTTGACATACTTCTCGCTTCCGCTTCGTCCACCGCCGCTCGCGCGGGCACTTCCCCCCTAAGGCAAGTGTTAGTATATAAACAGCTTAGAAACAGTTAATCCACAAGGTAAAATCATTTATAGTAGTTAGAATAACTTGGGAAAACATGTATATTGTCTTGGAAAAATCAATGTTTGCTACAACAATTAACTTACAATTCAATAATTAAACAAAAAGCAATTTCCAGTGCTTGGAGAAGCACAGTAAATTGTTCGGAAAAAATTCAATAGCAAGTAAATACTAATGCTTTTAAACCCGTATTGGATTACAAAACCCGACTCAAGAGCCTTCTTAGAGTTATTTTCAGAACATCACCAGACTCATTCATGTCTGCCCGTCTTCTTTCCTCCCCTACCTCCCTGTGGTGCGCCTCTGCCTCCTTTTGGTGCGCCTTTCCCGGATCCTTTGCCTCCTTTCTGAGCTTTCACGTTCTTCCCCTTGCCTTTCCCCCCCTTGCCCTTTCCTCGAAGTGCCCTTACATCCTTTTTCATACGAGGATCAACCAGAACTTTTCCTTTGCCAACCCTGACTTGAACTCCTTTCTTTGCGACGACATATTCCTTTTCGGGTCTTTTTGGTGTAGCTTTCTTGTATAGCTGTTCAATCATTTTCGTCTTTGAACGATCAGATATGTCTGCTTGGTCTGATATGGTGTTTGCTTTCTTTCGAATCTTCTCTAGTTTTCTCATAGCAACTCGCTTCTTTCGAGCTTTGGCCTGTGCCACCTTCTTAGCAGGCCTGGCATCAATCTCTTTGAATTGCGCTTTCATTGCATTAATTTCTTCTTTGGTCACAGGCTTCATTGGTATCCGGTGTTTCTTCTCCTCGTCGATAAACCACTTAGGCAACCCATCGTCGTCAAACATATATTTATTGTAGGCATCATCAAGAAGCTGCTCCCTTTGCTTTTTCCTCAGCATTTTCTTTGCACATGCCAATATTTCAGCTTTGGTGTCGATATCTTCCGATTCATCAGAGGATGATTCATCATCGCTGGAATCTGTAACTGGAGCCGGGACTATTTCGAAATCATCCTCAGCCTTTTGACCTTGTTGTTGACTCTTTGTCTTCTCCTTTGCCTTTTTAGGGTTTACGGTCTTTTCCTTTGTGATTTTAGGGCTTTCTGTCTTCTCCTTCACCGTTTTAGGAACGGAGATATGTTCCTCCTTCCTGTCCACCTGCATATCATCTTCACTATCAGACTTATCCAAATCCCCATCCTCCACAGCTTCGGCAAAGATATCCTGACTAAACCACTTGTTTGTAATCTCCTCTTGTGTTGCCGCTTCCCCGTCATCGAGTGGCACCATCAGAGGATTTGCTTCCTGCTCTTCCTGATCTTTGTCTGAATCGTAATCAGAATGAACCATATCATCAGCACCCTGTACAGCAGAAAAGGAAAGGTGAATGGGCAAGCAAAATCATGAAACAAAAATAACTTAGGCTCTTCTCCACTATCTACACCACACAATAATATTATGAGATTATTCTAATAAGGTATTATAATTATGAACACATGCTCTAGCAGCCAAAATGCTTTGGAGGTAAAACCTGAGTAACAAAATCTTGTGAAATAACCAGATGAGACGAATAAATATTACTCCATTCGTCCCAAAAGGAGTGTCTGCTGTCCCATTTTTTTTGTAAAAATTAAGATTAAGTTAGATAGAGTTGAACTTTCCCCGTCATACCTCATGCGCTCGTGTTGTAACAAACTCAATGAATTATTGAATACTAACTTATTGCTGAGAATTTTTTGGCAAGTCATGCATAACTAACTAATAAAAAACAAAAGCGGACCGACTCATTTTTGGGGGGGGGGGGATTCTTACTGAAACACTTGTTTTGGGTTGGAGGCCATGTCATAATGAAGTGTAAATGTACACTGAATAAGAACACCATACCTCCAAAGTTTCGCCTTCTGAATAGGATTCCTTTACACGCTTCCGCTGTTTTGTACTTCCTTCTTTTCTGGATACATAATGCTCATAAGCCTCATCTAGAATCTCCTCCATTTTTTCATCATATCTAACAACCGAACATATATTTTAGTTCCAGAGACACAGTTTTGTTCCACTTTTATAACAAATATCATTAAGGATTATAAATGGGATAACCTTCTACGTTCTTCTTCCGAGTCAACATCACTAGCTGACTCTTTAGCTTCCTCACGGGTTTCATCTTCACTGTCCCCCAGGTTACCATTTTCATCATCAAATTCAGAAGAATCAATAGCTGCCAGATCCTTCTTTCCCTGAAAGTCATTGTACCAATATATAGAGTTGTAATAGATATTTGGGTAATTTGTCAAAAACCTCAGGTTGTTCAAGCTGCCTTAAACATAAACCACATAAAAAGCGCAACTTACAAAACCAAAAGATAAGGGAAGAACACAATCTGAGAAATACAGCAGAAGCCAGGCTAATCAATCAATGAAATATTAGAAAAAGGAATGGAGGATGAAACATATATTATAAAGCTTAATCTCTGACATGTTTATAGGCATGACAATTCAAAAAAATGAACAAAGTGAGACACTCAAAACTACATTTCCACTTAGCCAAACAAAAGAGGGGACACAGCATAAGGAAAAGGGTAATCTTTTTGGAAGCAATGATTAGGTACGTTTGTGAGTATGTGTGTCTGAACACTCGAAAGACAGGCAACCATTTATTTTAGGGGAATAA